>CM055356.1:3031957-3044168 GCA_029228515.1 Populus alba x Populus x berolinensis | reverse complement strand
AGTCTGATGTAGAATAAGTAGCAGAAGCATACATGCTCAAGAGGGATTGATTGTGCATCAAAAGTATCATTAAGTCTTTTATTTTACATATGTATTTATTGTTTTTATTTGGGTTTTTATAATAAGTGATGTGCTTTTTAGTAATGAAGTTTCTTTTAATGTTTTGATAGGTTTATGGAGCTTAAATGAATTATTTCAGAAAATTCAACGTCAGAATTCAGAACAAAGAATTGAAGAGAAATTTAGTTGAAGATTGAAGCAAATCTTGGTTCAAATTAGTGCTCTAAATTTGCCCCAAAAATCAATTATATTCCAATTCTAGAAAAGAATATCATATGATCTATTTCAAGCCCAAACTTGCCTTATGTTGTGTGCAAACTTCAACCATCAAACACTCAAGGTTTCAATGTCAATCTTAGCCCAAATAATATGTACATTTGTATACTTATTTGATGCTCAAATTCAGCCTCAAGTTCAGCCCCAAATCAGCCCCAAATCAGCCTCCAAATCAGCCCAAGCACAATCCATGATCTTACATGTCCACACAACAAATAACATTTGATTTATTTTGGGCAATTAATTGATCCAAGAGGGCAAGCACATGGATGGAAAGCTGGAGGGGACATTGTGACATTATTTTGGGTCAAAAAGAAGAAAGAAACAGCTCATAAAGGAGGAAGAAAAACGTGCACCAAAGTGTTCTCCAAGTTGGCCTGATTTAATTTTCCAGAACACCTTTCGGTGTTTTGCCCATAACCGTTGACTCAGATTTCCAAATGAGCTATTCTTTAATGATCTGGAAAGATAACAGAATTGCCTATAAATATGTCTCTAATAGCCATCTCCAGGGAAGGCTTCTAAGAGGGTCGAATTGCTGTCCAAATTTAGAGTCAGATTTGTGTCCGAATTTTTACTGAAATTCTGTTGTGTTCTTCTTTGTAGATTTCGGTTCTTTAGTTTGTAAAACTTATTATTTCAGTTTGATTCAAGTTATTTCATGTTTATTAAAGTGTTCTTACATATAATCATGGTTGGCTAATCTCTTTCTTGGATCCAAATCAAGGATGATGGTGATTGAGGTGAGTTCTTTAAGATATGAATGAATCTTAATGTTTATCTTCTCATTTTCTTCATGAATGTTTTATTATTGCAAAGAAATTTAGAAATCATTTAGGTAATGTTATAATCTTGAATTTTTATGCACAAACCTTAGTTTTGGTATAGAGATTGCTTGATTCAATGTCTTACTTAATTTGAAAGTACTTGTTCATTCTTAAGCAATAATTAATCTTCATCTTTTTAAACTTCATTGTAATATCTTCCGATCTAATATCACCATCGTTAATATTAGGTTGAGTTATCTTATATATGTTGAAGAAATCAGCAATACATCACCATTAAAATTGATTTGGACCAAGACTTACTTTTTCTTGTCTTTTAAAATCTATTTACACTTTTTCATCTTTGAAAACAAATCCATCCATTATTTTCAACCAAGTTATTGTTAATTTAATTTCTCTTGAGTTTTTTTTGTTGTTACCTAGCTTATTTTCCAGATCTAGCTCTCTGTGGATATGACCTCGATCTTACCGAGTTAATTGCTACATCGCACACTCGTGCACTTGCGAGTTAAAACAAGCCGATCATAAAAAGCAGTCAAGCAATTTTGGCGCCGTTGCCGGGGAGCTAGCAAGCAAAGGTAACAAATTTATAATTGATTATTGAAAAAAAAAATCATATAAATAAAAAATCAAATGGCTGGTTTTACCGCCTAAAAAAAAAAAATTTGACCTCAACTTTTTGGATATTGGACTATTAATTGTTGGATTTTGGTTGGTTCAACCATTTTTCTTTTATTGTTTATTCTAGTTAGTTTCTAATATTTATTGTTTATATTATAAGGCTGGTTTTACCGCCTCTTGTTTATTTTATTTTGTTGTTGTTATTTCTCTTATATTTATTGTCTAAAGTGCTTGGCCGGTATTACCGCCTCTTGTTTATTTTATTTTGTTTTTATTTATTTTTATTATTTCTTTTATATTTATTGTCTAAAGTGCTTGGCCGGTATTACCGCCTCTTGTTTATTTTATTTTGTTGTTATTTATTGTTATTATTTCTTTTATATTTATTGTTTGAAGTGCTTGGCCGATATTACCGCCTCTTTATTCATGCTTGTTATACTTATCTTTTAATGTTTATTGTTGTTAATATTGTTTATTAGTTGGAGAGTGAATTTCTTAATTTGTTGTATTTTTATTTTTGAGCCATTACTTTATCTTGTACGTTTCATTTACTTTTATTTGCAATCTTTTTTTTTGTTTTTTTGTTTTTGTTTTTTTTTTCTCTCCTTTCCTTTCGTATTCATATAATTGTTATTTTATTATTATTATTATTATTTTATCATGGCTAATGTTGAAGATGTAGAGGGTGAAGGGAGTGTTCATGGTAATGGACCTCCACAATTTAATGATCAACCTAATTTTCGAACTCTTAGAGAGTATCTTCACCCGGCTAGACAAAGTACATCTTCGTGTATTATCTTGCCTCTTAATCAACAAGCTTTCAATTTGAAACCGGGCATGATTCAACTTCTTCCCACATTTCACGGTATGGATTCTGAAAATCCATACATACACATTAAGGACTTTGAAGAGGTATGTAATACTTTTATTGATAGAACATGCACTGAGGAAACTATTCGGCTTAAATTGTTCCCATTCTCTCTAAAGGATAAAGCCAAGCTTTGGCTAAAATCCTTACGTCCTAGGTCTATAGGTACATGGAGAGAAATGCAAGCTGAATTTTTGAAAAAATACTTCCCCACTCATAGGACGGCAGCCTTACAACGTCAAATGATGAATTTTTCTTGTAGTCCAAATGAGTCATTTCACCAAGCTTGGGAAAGGTTCAAAGACTTGTTAAATGCATGCCCCCACCATGGTTTTGAGATGTGGAGGTTAGTGAGTTTCTTCTAGGACTCTCTTATCGCAGATTTTAAAAAGCTAGTGTCAACCATGTGTAATGGTGAGTTTTATGACAAAGAACCAAGTGAAGCCTTTGATTTTTTTGATCAATTGGCTGAAAACACAAAGCAATGGGAGACTTCTATGCCACTTCATGTTGAGTCTAGAAACACCATTTCTCATTCAAGTGGGAAGTTCCAATTAAAAGAGACTGATGATCTTAATGTTAGATTAGCCTCATTGGCTAGGAAAGTAGAGTCTCTTGAGATTAAAAAAGTGCATGTCATGAGTGAACAACAAGAGGAAAGTTGTGTTGTTTGTGAGAGCAAAGGGCATAGGACAACTGAGTGTCCTACCATTCCAGCCTTCAAGGAAGTGCTATATGGCCAAACTTCTGATTCAAGTAATGTTAGAAAGCCATTTTCAAACCAAGTAGGCAATCCCTACTCTGAGACCTATAATCCTGGATGGAGGAACCACCCAAATTTTGGATGGAGAAATGAGGGCTCTTCAGTACCTCAAACATTTCAACCTCCACCCCAACCATTTCATGCTCCCACACATAACACGTACCAACCACCTCATAAGAGATCCCTAGAGGATACTCTTCAACAATTCATGCAAACACAAGGAGGAATCAACAACCAAGCTTACAAATTTCAAGACCAGACCAATAGGACCTTAGATGACATTCGAAGTCAACTCACCAAGTTGACTCAATCCACTATAGCATTCAAGAGAAGGGAAAGATCCCAGCTCAACCAATGCCAAATCCTAGAGGTCAGGTACACATTAGTGAATCCTCACTTAGTGAACCTTCAAACCATGAACAAGTCCAAGCCATCACTACCCTTTAGAAGTGGAAAGATTGTTGACAAAGCTATAGGTTTTAGGATTCCTAAAGGTATTGTGGAGGATAAATCTAGGGAGAGTGAAGAGGGAAATCAAAACACAAGTGACAAATGAGAGTTTTGAGTGACAAAGAAAGGCGAGATAAATGAGAAAGAAGATGAGTGGAGAAAGGAGATGATTCAAGAAAAATTTGGAGTCAAAGTGAGTGATTTAGAATTTATTTCCTAGAGCACCATTACCACAGAGGTTAGGGAAACCTAAACATGATCTTATGAACTCGAAAATCTCTGAATTGTTCAAACAAGTGAAAGTCCAACATTCCACACCTTGATGCAATTAAAACAAGTCCTATCTTATGCAAAGTTCCTTAAGGACTTATGCACAGTCAAAAGGAGATTGAATGTGAAAGAAAGAGCCCTTTTTAACAGAGCATGCTAGTGCCATCATCCATTTTAAGACCCCTCCCAAATACAAAGATCCTGGTTGTCCTACCATTTCATGCATTATTGGAAGTCATAAGATAGACCCAAGCTTTGTCTGGATTTAGGAGCAAGTGTGAATTTGATACCCTACAACTGTTTACGAAACCCCAATTATGTTTTAGGAGAAATCAAGCCTACTCGAATCACCCCTTCAATTAGCTGATAGGTCAATCAAGATTCCTAGGTGTATTGTTGAGGATTGTGTGTTGGTCGCAAGTAGATAAATTCTACTGTTTCCTGTTTATTTTGTAGTGTTTAGACAAAACCGCACCTATTCAAGGTTCTAATGCTCCCATCCCCTTATAACATACCCGGCTTTCCAAGCCCAACACAAACAGTAATTTTTTTTTTATATATATATATTTAATATCAACATGGTGCTGGAAATCAAAGAACTAGAATTCCTCACACTCATCAAAATACAATCCATACAATCACCATTTCATTTAAGAAAAGGGCGAAATCTTACACAAGCACATAATATAAGTTGCCATGATTTGAAGTTCGTATATAAAATATAAACATGGACCATGAGTTTGCAATTCTTATCTAACTAATAGTCATCACAATTTTAAACAAAAAGGATCTAATAAAAGGTTATACAATTAGTACATTGATACCATACAAAATAACATTGTGATTTAAGATACATCTACATAGTTCCTTGCAAAAGTAGGTTCCCGTGTAAACGGGTATTCCTCCTAAGACATCTCGTTGGTGTGAAGTCCCTGCAGCAATACAAACATTTTAAGAGAATGCAAAATATTTAATAAATAATAATGAATGGTAACGTCACGGTTATGGCAATTAAATAAAACGAATTAACAATTATAATTTTCTTCAATGTATATATGCTAACAACAACTAGTATACAATATAGAATACACAAGTTTTTTTCGGATGCCATTCGCCAAAACTAGTCAATCATTTGATGTCGGGCCATCTATGGCGAAAGCTGCGTCTGCTGCCGATCCAGAATCGGCAGCTGGAAATCTGCGTCGCTGCCCGGATTATCTGTATCGGCAGCGGAATCTGCGTCGCTGCCGGGAGATTTATTCTGTCAGTATCGGCAGCAGAAATTCTGATCGCGTTCGCCTGCCATGATCCAGAATCTGCGTCGCTAGCTGATTCCAGAATCGAGCAGCAGTAATCTGCGTCGCTGCCAATTTCTGTATCGAGCAGCAGAATCACTCTTTTATCCCTGCCATTCCATCCGATGGATGCCATTAGCCGAAGCTAATCAGTTCCTCATCTCGGCCATCCATTCGGACGCCATTATCCAAAGCTAATCATTCTTTGTCCCGGCCATCCGTTTGGATGCCATTAGCCGAAGCTAATCACTCCTTTGTCCCGGCCATCCATATCGGATGCCATTAGCCGAAGCTAATCATTCTTTTTGTCCCGGCCATCCCTTCGGACGCCATTAGCCGAAGCTAATCATTTTTTTTGAGTCCCGGCATCCGTTTGGAAGCCATTAGCCCGAAGCTAATCACACTTTTTCCCCGGCCATACCCTTGCGTAACGCCATTAGCCGAAGCTAATCATTCTTTGTCCCGGCCATACCGTTTGGATGCCATTAGCCGAAGCTAATCACTCTTTTGTCCCCCGCCATCCATTCGGATGCCATTAGCCGAAGCAAATCAATCTTTAATCAACTTTTAAGCGTTCATCAATCTAATATCGGTTCAAACAACTATGATAGTACTCAATTTAAAATATTTCAAGATTCAACGTAAAGAAAAAGGAAGGTGCAAGTCACCTACCTGCTCCACCTGTGGGTCGATCCTGTCCCCTTGATGATGGTCCAATCCCGACCGCACCACCTAAGACATCAATAGTCCCACAAATCAACACAGTTGCATTTATTTTATTTTTGAATCATACTCATCATCACACTTACTTTCAAGAGTTCAATATGTTCACATTCAAGTGTTCCATATTTTACACTAGCATAACATGAGATTTGTTACGAGCATTTATGTCATTCCTGCCTAGGAGGCTTATTGTAGGAATTCGGCCCAAAAAGCCCCGAGAACTGGTTCGCTGTCGGCTGCCAGTTCGGGCAGCGAAAACTGCATCGCTGTTCTGGTGCCCGCAGTTTTCAGCTGCACAACGCACACCTTGGCAACGAATATCAAATCGCTTGCAGGAAGTTCAGTCGCGGCAGCGAAACATAATTTCCGCAGCGCAACACACAAATCGGCAGCGAAATATCAATTCGCTGCAGGAGGTTCAGTTGCGGCAGCGAAACAGAATTTCGCTGCGCAACACACAAAACGGCAGCGAATACTCAATTCGCTGCATCAGTTTCAGTACGCGGCACAGAACCAAAATTTTCCTGCGCAACACACAAATCGGCAGCGAATATCAATTCGCTGCAGCAGTTTCAGTTGCGGGAGCGAAACAGAATTTTCGCTGCGCAACACACAAATCGGCCTGCGAATATCAATTCGCTAGCAGGAGGTTTCCGTTGCGGCAGGGAAACAGAATTTTAGCAACTCGGAACCATCCATAGCAGCACATAGTTCTTCCAACAAAATTCCAGCAATAACATCACAGCAGAACACATTAAATTCCAACACATAACATCCACAGCAAAACACAATAAAATCCAGCAAGAACATCACAGCAGAACACATTAATTTGCAGAAAAAAAAAAAAAAAAAACAATCATCACAACAAAACACATTAATTCCAGCAGCAACATCTCAACAGAACACATTTAAATGTCAGCACCAAAATCACAGCAGAAACACATTCATTCCAGCAGAACACACACACATGCATGCTGGCTTACCCTATAGTTTAAACCCATCTTCTACCATAATTGTTAGATGTTCTGAAATTGGGACTTTATTTCACTTCTGATTGCTAGATCTCCTAGTTAATTTCAGTTTCCCCCATAGTGGGCTTAAGTCTTAGATTAATTTTTCTAGGGCTATTTTCCTTCTTCATTTTCGTTTTTGATCTTAAGGGGGAGAGGAAAGGAGTTCCATGACCCATACCTTCTTATTATAACCAAGTTTGAGGAAGGTTTTTGACACTATTCTTTTCTCTTCAGCTGCTGGATCTCCTCCTTCTTCTTCCTCTCACGTTTTCCAGCTCTCTTTTTCCCTCTCCTCAATGCAGCTGCCCACTCCCTCTCTCAAGTTCTCATCGTCTCCCTCACAAGCTCACAAGACACTCTACTAGTTTGATTCATGTTTTTGATGTGAAAGGGGAAGGGAAGAATGACATGCAGCTGCTGGTTTGGGAAGAAGATGGGTCCTTCTCTCTCCCCTCTTTGTATTTATACTACCCATCAAATGAATTGGTTGTTTGGGGGTGGGTTTAGGTGTGTCCTTATCCTTGTTTGGTTTATCTAAAACCAGTTTTTTACCCCTCCCTCCCAGCTGTGCATCACTGTTGATTGAAATTCGGCAGCCCAAAACTGCGTCGCTGTCGATTTCTGCATCGGCAGCGAAAACTGCGTCGCTGCCCAATCCAGAATCTGCAGCGAAAACTGCGTCGCTGCCCAAACCAGAATCGGCAGCAAAAACTGCGCGTCGCTGCCGATTTCTGCATCGGCAGCGAAAACTGCGTCGCTGCCGATTTCTGCATCGGCAGTGAAAACTGCGTTCATCACCATCTTTCTCTCTCTCTTTCTCTTTATATAATATATATATATATAGACATAATATATTTTCGTTTGGGTGTTTACAATCCCAGCCATCTTAGGTAGACCTTTCCTAGCTACATCCAATGCTTTAATTAACTGTAGGAATGGGGTGATGAAATTGTCTTTTGGGAATATGACTGTGGAGAGGACATTAGAGAGGTAGATTGGATCCAAACAATTTGTCAAGAACACTTTGAGAGAGAATGGGTAAAGGATCCATTGGAAAGAACTTTAATTAATGATGAAAGACTTTATTCTTTGGAATGTGTTGATGAGGAAGTAAGAGAACTCGAGACTTATCTAAATCCAATGCCTATTATGTCAATAGGTCAATGGACCCCATCGTTTGAGCCTTTGATTTCACCCCAAGTGAAAGTGGAGGCATCTCTTGTCCAACCTTATAAACCAGAAAGGAAGCCTTTACCGAGTGATCTTAAGTATGCTTTTCTAGGGGAAGATGAATCATATCCTATTGTGATTTCATCAAAACTTAGCATAGAGCAGGAACAAGAACTTTTGAGAGTGGTGAGAAAACACAAGAAAGCAATTGGGTGGACAATCACTGACTTGAAAGGAAGATGTCTGATGTAGAAGATGTCTGATGTAGAACAAGTCGCAGAAGCATACATGCTCAAGAGGGATCACCCGAAATTCAAGGGCACCTGAATTTCGGCAACCGGGGCATCGAAGTCGGAATGCCGCGAAACTCACCGAGTCAAAGCGTTTCGCCGTTTGTGGAAGATGTCTGATCTAGAACATGTAGCAGAAGCATACATGCTCAAGAGGGTTCACCCCAAATTCAAGGGCAACTGAATTTCAGCAATCGGGGAATTGAAGTTGGAATGCCGTGAAACTAACCGAGTCAAAGCGTTTCGCCGTTTGGGGAAGATGTCTGATGTAGAACATGTAGCAGAAGCATACATGCTCAAGAGGGATCACCCGAAATTCAAGGGCAACTGAATTTCAGCAACGGGGGCATCAAAGTCGGAATACGGTGAAACTCACCGAGGCAAAGCGTTTAACCATTTGCGGAAGATGTCTGATGTAGAACAAGTGGCAAAAGCTTACATGCTCAAGAGGGATCACCCGAAATTCAATGGCAACTGAATTTCAGCAACCTGGGCATCGATGTCGGAATGCCGCCAAACTCACCGGGGCAAAGCGTTTCCCTGTTTGCGGAACAAGTCTGATGAAGAACAAGTAGCAAAAGCATACATGCTAAAGAAGTCTGATGTAGAACAAGTAGCAGAAGCAAGGATGCTCAAGAGGGATCAACCGAAATTCAAAGGCAACTGAATTTCAGCAACCGGGGAATCGAAGTTGGAATGCCGCGAAACTCACCGAGTCAAAGCGTTTCGCTGTTTGCGGAAGAAGTCTGATGTAGAACAAGTCGCAAAAGCATACATGCTCAAGAGGGATCACCCGAAATTCAAGGGCAACTGAATATCGGCAACCTGGGCATCGATGTCGGAATGCCGCCAAACTCACCGAGGCAAAGCATTTCGCCGTTTGTGGAAAATGTCTGATGTAGAACATGTAGCAGAAGCATACATGCTCAAGAGGGATAACCCGAAATTCAAGGGCAACTGAATTTCGGCAACGGGGGCATCAAAGTCGGAATGTGGTGAAACTCACCGAGGCAACGCGTTTCTCCGTTTGCGGAAGATGTTTGATGTAGAACAAGTGGCAGAAGCTTACATGCTTAAGAGGGATCACCCGAAATTCAAAGGCAACTGAATTTCGGCAACCGGGGCAACAAAGTCGAAATGCCATGAAACTCACCGAGGCAACGCGTTTCTCCGTTTGCGGAAGATGTCTGATGTAGAAAAAGTAGCAGAAGCTTACATGCTCAAGAGGCATCACCCGAAATTAAAGGGCAACTAAATTTCGGCAACCGGGGCATCGAAGTCGGAATGCCACGAAACTCACCGAGTCAAAGCGTTTCGCCGTTTGGGGAAGATGTCTGATGTAGACCATGTAGCAAAAGCATACATGCTCAAGAGGGATCACCCGAAATTCAAGGGCAACTGAATTTCGGCAACCGGGGCATCAAAGTCAGAATGCCTCGAAACTCACAGAAGCAAAGCGTTTCTCCATTTGCAGAAGATGTCTGATGTAGAACAAGTATCACAAGCATACATGCTCAAGAGGGATCACCCGAAATTCAAGGGAAACTGAATTTCGGCAACCAGGGCATCGAAGTCGGAATGCCGCGAAACTCACCGAGTCAAAGCGTTTCGCCGTTTGTGGAAGATGTCTTATGTAGAACATGTTACAGAAGCATACATGCTCAAGAGGGATCACCCAAAATTCAAAGGCAACTGAATATCAGAAACTTGGGCATCGATGTCGGAATGCCGCCAAACTCACCGAGGCAAAGCGTTTCCCCGTTTGCGGAAGAAGTACGATGTAGAACAAGTAGCAGAAGCAAGGATGCTCAAGAGGGATCACTTGAAATTCAAAGGCAAATGAATTTCGGAAACCAGGGCATCGAAGTCGGAATGCTGCGAAAGTCACCGAGTCAAAGCGTTTCGCCGTTTGCGGAACAAGTCTGATGAAGAACAAGTAGCAGAAGCATACATGCTCAAGAGGGTTCACCCCAAATTCAAGGGCAACTGAATTTCAGCAACCGGGGCATCGAAGTCGGAATGCCGCGAAACTCACCGAGGCAAAGCGTTTCGCCGTTTGCGGAACAAGTCTGATGTAGAACAGGTCCATAAGCATACATGCTCAAGAGGGATCACCCGAAATTCAAGGGCAACTGAATATCGGCAACCTGGGCATCGATGTCGGAATGCCGCCAAACTCACTGAGGCAAAGCGTTTCGCCGTTTGCGGAAGATGTCTGATGTAGAACAAGTACCAGAAGCATACATCATCAAGAGGGATCACCCGAAATTCAAGGGCAAATGAATTTCGGCAACCGGGGCATCGAAGTCGGAATGCCTCGAAACTCACTGAGGCAAAGCGTTTCTCCGTTTTCGGAAGATGCATGATGTAGACCAAGTAGCAGAAGCATACATGCTAAAGAGGGATCACCTGAAATTCAACGGCAGCTGAATTTGGGCAACAGGGGCATTAAAGTCGGAATGCCTCGAAACTCACCGAGGCAAAGCGTTTCTCCATTTGCGGAAGATGTCTGATGTAGAACAAGTAGCAGAAGCATACATGCTAAAGAGGGATCACCCTAATTTCAAAGGCAACTGAATTTCGGCAACCGGGGCATCGAATTCGGAATGCCGCGAAACTCACCGAGGCAAAGCCTTTTGCTGTTTGCGGAAGAAGTCTGATGTAGAACAAGTAGCAGAAGCATACATGCTCTAGAGGGATCACCCGAAAATCAAAGGCAACTGAATTTCGGCAACCGGGGCATCGAATTCGGAATGCCGCGAAACTCACCGAGGCAAAGCGTTTCGCCGTTTGTGGAAGATGTCTGATGTTGAACAAGTCGCAGAAGCATACATGCTTAAGAGGGATCACCCGAAATTCAAGGGCACTTGAATTTCGGCAACCGGGCATCGAAGTCGGAATGCCGTGAAACTCACCGAGTCAAAGCGTTTCGCTGTTTGTGGAACATGTCTGATGTAGAACATGTAGCAGAAGCATACATGCTCAAGAGGGTTCACCCCAAATTCAAGGGCAACTGAATTTCAGCAACCGGGGAATCGAAGTTGGAATGCCGCGAAACTCACCGAGTCAAACTGTTTCGCCGTTTGCGGAACAAGTCTGATGAAGAACAAGTAGCAGAAGCATACATGCTAAAGAGGGATCACCCTAATTTCAAAGGCAACTGAATTTCGACAACCGGGGCATCAAATTTGGAATGCCGCGAAACTCACCGAGGCAAAACGTTTCGCTGTTTGCGGAAGAAGTCTGATGTTGAACAAGTAGCAGAAGCATAAATGCTCAAGAGGGATCACCCGAAATTCAAAGGCAACTGAATTTCGGCAACCGAGGCATCGAATTCGGAATGCCGCGAAACTCACCGAGTCAAAGCGTTTCGCCGTTTCGGGAAGATGTCTGGTGTAGAACATGTAGCAGAAGCATACATGCTAAAGAGGGATCACCTGAAATTCATCGGCAGCTGAATTTGGGCAACGGGGGCATCAAAGTCGAAATGCCTCGAAACTCACCGAGGCAAAGCGTTTCGCTGTTTGCGGAAGAAGTCTGATGTTGAACAAGTAGCAGAAGCATAAATGCTCAAGAGGGATCACCCGAAATTCAAAGGCAACTGAATTTCGGCAACCGGGCATCGAA
>CM055356.1:2966269-3030434 GCA_029228515.1 Populus alba x Populus x berolinensis | reverse complement strand
AATTTCGCGGAATTCCGACTTTGATGCCCCGGTTGCATAAATTTAGTTGCCTTTGAATTTCGGGTGATCCCTCTTGAGCATGTTTGCTTCTGCTACTTGTACTACATCAGACATCTTCCGCAAATGGCGAAACGCTTTCCCTCGGTGACTTTGGCGGCATTCCGACTTCGATGCCCCGGTTGCCGAAATTCAGTCGCCTTTGAATTTCGGGTGATCCCTCTTGAGCATGTATGCTTCTGCTACTTGTTCTACATCAGACATCTTCCGCAAACGGCGAAACGCTTTGCCTCAATGAGTTTCAAGGCATTCCAACTTCGATGCCCCGGTTGCCGAAATTCTATTGCCTTTGAATTTCAGGTGATCCCTCTTGAGCATGTAAGCTTCTACTACTTGTTCTACATCATACTTCTTCCGTAACCTGCGAAATGATTTGCCTCGGCGAGTTTCGCGGCATTCCGTCTTCGATGCCCCCGGTTGCCGAAATTCACTTGCCTTTGAATTTCGGGTGATCCCTCATGAGCATGTATGCTTCTGCTACTTGTTCTACATCAGACATCTTCCGCTAACGGCGAAACGATTTGCCTCGGTGAGTTTCGCGACTTTCCGACTTGGATGCCCTCGTTGCTGAAATTTAGTTGCCTTTGAATTTCAGGTGATCCCTCTTGAGCATGTATGCTTCTGCTACTTGTTCTACATCAGACTTCTTCCGCAAACGGCGAAACGCTTTGCCTCGGTGAGTTTTGCGGCATTCCGACTTCGATCCACCGGTTGCCGAAATTCAGTTGCCTTTGAATTTCGGGTGATCCCTCTTGAGCTTGTA
This sequence comes from Populus alba x Populus x berolinensis, assembly GCA_029228515.1. NCBI lineage: Eukaryota > Viridiplantae > Streptophyta > Magnoliopsida > Malpighiales > Salicaceae > Populus > Populus alba x Populus x berolinensis. The sequence continues at coordinate 3,029,614 of CM055356.1, read as the reverse complement.
TGCTTCTGCTACTTGTTCTACATCAAACATCTTCCGCGAACGGCAAAACGCTTTGTCTTGGTGAGTTTCGTGACATTCCGACTTTGAAGCCCCGGTTGCCGAAATTCAGTTGCCCTTGAATTTCGGGTGATACCTCTTGAGCATGTATGCTTCTGCTACATGTTCTACATCAGACATCTTCCACAAACGGCGAAACGCTTTGCCTCGGTGAGTTTCGCGGCATTATGACTTCAATGCCCTAGTTGCCGAAACTCGGTTGCCTTTGAATTTCGGGTGATCCCTCTTGAGCTTGCATGCTCCTGCTACTTGTTCTACATAACACTACTTCCGCAAACGGCGAAACGCTTTGACTCGGTGAGTTTCGCGGCATTCCGACTTCGAGGCCCCGGTTGCATAAATTCAGTTGCCTTTGAATTTCGGGCGATCCCTCTTGAGCATGTATGCTTCTGGTACTTGTTCTACAGCAGACATGTTCCGCAAACGGTGAAACGGTGAGTTTGGCGGCATTCCGACTTCGATGCCCCGGTTGCCGAAATTCAGTTGCCTTTGAATTTCAGGTGATCCCTCTTGAGCATGTACGCTTCTGCTACTTGTTCTACATGAGACACCTTCCACAAATAGCGAAACGCTTTGCCTCGATGAGTTTCGCGGCATTCCGATTTCAATGCCCCGGTTGCCGAAATTCAGTTGCCTTTGGATTTCGGGTAATCCCTCTTAAGCATGTATGTTCTGCTACTTGTTCTACATCAGACATCTTCCGCAAACGGCGAAATGCTTTGCCTCGGTGAGTTTCGCGGCTTTCCGACTTCGATGCCCTGGTTGCCAAAATTCAGTTGCCTTTGAAATTGGGGAGATCCCTCTTGAGCATGTTTGCTTCTGCTACATGTTCTACATCAGACATCTTCCGCAATACTTCTTCCGCAAACGGCGAAACGCTTTGACTCGGTGAGTTTCGCGGCATTGCGACTTCGATGCCCCGGTTGCATAAATTCAGTTGCCTTTGAATTTCGGGTGATCCCTCTTGAGCATGTATGCTTCTGCTACTTGTTCTACATGAGACATCTTCCGCAAACGGCGAAACGCTTTGCCTCGGTGAGTTTCGTGGCATTTCGACTTCGATGCCCCGGTTGCCGAAATTCAGTTGCCTTTGAATTTCGGGTGATCCCTCTTGAGCTTGTATGCTTCTGCTACTTGTTCTACATCAGACATCTTCCGCGAATGGCAAAACGCTTTGACTTGGTGAGTTTCGCGGCATTCCGACTTCGATGCCCCGGTTGCATAAATTCAGTTGCCTTTGAATTTCGGGTGATCCCTCTTGAGCATGGATGCTTCTGCTACATTTATCTACATCAGACATCTTCCGCAAAGGGCGAAACGCTTTGACTCGGTGAGTTTCGCGGCATTCCGACTTCGATGCCCTAGTTGCCGAAACTCAGTTGCCTTTGAATTTCGGGTGATCCCTCTTGAGCATGTATGCTTCTGGTACTTGTTCTACATCAGACATCTTCCGCAAATGGTGAAACGCTTTGCCTCAGTGAGTTTGGTGGTATTCCGACTTTGATGCCGCGGTTGCTGAAATTCAGTTGCCTTTAAATTTCAGGTGATCCCTCTTGAGCATGGATGCTTCTGCTACATGTTCTACATCAGACATCTTCCGCAAATGGCGAAACGCTTTGACTCGGTGAGTTTCGCGGCGTTCCAACTTTGATGCCCCCGTTGCCGAAATTCAGTTGCCTTTGAATTTCGGGTGATCCCTCTTGAGCATGTATGCTTCTGCTACTTGTTCTACATCAGACTTCTTCCCCAAACGGCGAAACGCTTTGCCTCGGTGAGTTTGGCTGCATTTCGACTTCGATGGCCTAGTTGCCGAAATTCAGTTGCCTTAGAATTTCGGGTGATCCCTCTTGAGCATGTATGCTTCTGCTACTTGTTCTACATCAGACATGTTCCGCAAACGGTGAAACAGTGAGTTTGGCGGCATTCCGATTTCGATGCCCCGGTTGCCGGAATTTCAGTTGCCTTCGAATTTCAGGTGATCCCTCTTGAGCATGTATGCTTCTGCTACTTGTTCTACATGAGACAACTTCCGCAAATAGCGAAACGCTTTGCCTCGATGAGTTTCGCGGCATTCCGATTTCGAGGCCCCGGTTGCCGAAATTCAGTTGCCTTTGAATTTCGGGTAATCCCTCTTAAGCATGTATGTTCTGCTACTTGTTCTACATCAGATATCTTCCGCAAACGGCGAAATGCTTTGCCTCGGTGAGTTTCGCGGCTTTCCGACTTCGATGCCCTGGTTGCCGAAATTCAGTTGCCTTTGAAATTTGGGTGATCCCTCTTGAGCATGTTTGCTTCTGCTACATGTTCTACATCAGACATCTTCCGCAAATGGTGAAACGCTTTGCCTCGGTGAGTTTCGCGGCTCTGCGACTTCGATGCCGCGGTTGCCGAAATTCAGTTGCCCTTGAATTTCGGGTGATCCCTCTAGAGCATGTATGCTTCTGCTACTTGTTCTACATCAGACATCTTCCGCAAACGGCGAAACGCTTTGCCTCGGTGAGTTTCGCGGCATTCCGACTTCGATGCCCCGGTTGCCGAAATTCAGTTGCGTTTGAATTTCGGGTGATCCCTCTTGAGCATGTAAGCTTCTGCTACTTGTTCTACATCAAACATCTTCCGCAAAGGGCGAAAAGATTTGCCTCGGTGAGTTTCGCGGCTTTCGGACTTCGATGCCCCGGTTGTCGAAATTCAGTTGCCTTTGCATTTCGGGTGATCCCTCTTGAACATGTAAGATTCTGCTACTTGTTCTACATTAGACATCTTCCGCAAACAGAGAAACGCGTTGCCTCGGTGAGTTTCACGGTATTCCGACTTTCATGCCCCCGTTGCCGAAATTCAGTTGCCATTGAATTTCAGGTGATCCCTCTTGAGCATGTATGCTTCTGCGACTTGTTCTACATCAGACTTCTTCCGCAAACAGCGAAATGCTTTGCCTCGGTGAGTTTCGCGGCATTCCGCCTTCGATGCCCCGGTTTGCCGAAATTCAGTTGCCTTTGAATTTCGGGTGATCCCTCTTGAGCATGTATGCTTCTGTGACTTGTTCTACATCAGACTTCTTTCGCAAACGGCAAAACGCTTTGCCTCGGTGAGTTTCGCGACATTCCGACTTCGATGCCCCGGTTGCCGAAATTCAGTTGCCTTTGAATTTCGGGTGATCCCTCTTGAACATGTAAGCTTCTGCTACTTGTTCTACATTAGACATCTTCCGCAAACAGAGAAACGCGTTGCCTCGGTGAGTTTCATGGCATTCCGACTTTGATGCCCCAGTTGCAGAAATTCAATTGCCTTTGCATTTCGGGTGATCCCTCTTGAACATGTAAGCTTCTGCTACTTGTTCTACATTAGACATCTTCCGCAAACAGAGAAACGCGTTGCCTCGGTGAGTTTCACGGCATTCCGACTTTCATGCCCCCGTTGCCGAAATTCAGTTGCCATTGAATTTCAGGTGATCCCTCTTGAGCATGTATGCTTCTGCGACTTGTTCTACATCAGACTTCTTCCGCAAACAGCGAAATGCTTTGCCTCGGTGAGTTTCGTGGCATTCCGCCTTCGATGCCCCGGGTTGCCGAAATTCAGTTGCCTTTGAATTTCGGGTGATCCCTCTTGAGCATGTATGCTTCTGTGACTTATTCTACATCAGACTTCTTTCGCAAACGGCAAAACGCTTTGCCTCGGTGAGTTTCGCGACATTCCGACTTCGATGCCCCGGTTGCCGAAATTCAGTTGCCTTTGAATTTCGGGTGATCCGTCTTTAGCATGTATGCTTCTGCTACTTGTTCTACATCAGACTTGTTCCGCAAACGGCGAAATGCTTTGACTCGATGAGTTTCGCGGCATTCCGACTTCGATGCCCCGGTTGCCGAAATTAAGTTGCCCTTTAATTTCGGGTGATTCCTCTTGAGCATGTAACCTTCTGCTACATGTTCTACATCAGCCATCTTCCCCAAACGGCGAAACGCTTTGCCTCGGTGAGTTTCGCGGCATTTCAACTTCGATTCCCCAGTTTCCCAAATTCAATTGCCCTTGAATTTCGGGTGAACCCTCTTGAGCATGTATGCTTCTGCTACATGTTCTACATCAGACATCTTCCACAAACGGCGAAACGCTTTGACTCGGTGAGTTTCACGGCATTCCGACTTCGATGCCCCGGTTGCCGAAATTCTGTTGCCTTTGAATTTCGGGTGATCCCTCTTGAGCAAGTAAGCTTCTGCTACTTGTTCTACATCAGACATCTTCCGCAAACAGAGAAACGTGTTGCCTCGGTGAGTTTCACGACATTCCGACTTTGATGCCCCCTTTGTCGAAATTCAGTTGCCATTGAATTTCAGGTGATCCCTCTTGAGCTTGTATGCTTCTGCTACATGTTCTACATCAGACTTCTTCCGCAAACGGTGAAACGCTTCGCCTAGGTGAGTTTCACAGCATTCCGACTTTGATGCCCCGGTTGCCGAAATTCACTTGCCCTTGAATTTCGGGTGATCCCTCTTGAGCATGTATGCTTCTGCGACTTGTTCTACATTAGACATCTTCCGCAAATGGAGAAACGTGTTACCTCGGTGAGTTTCACGGCATTCCGACTTTGATGCCCCCGTTGCCGAAATTCAGTTGCCATTGAATTTCAGGTGATCCCTCTTGAGCATGTATGCTTCTGCTACATGTTCTACATCAGACATCTTCCACAAACGGCGAAACGCTTTGACTCGGTGAGTTTCGCGGCATTCCGACTTCGATGCCCCGGTTGCCGAAATTTAGGTGCCCTTGAATTTCGGGTGATCCCTCTTGAGCATGTATGCTTCTGCGACTTGTTCTACATCAGACTTCTTCCGCAAACGGCGAAACGCTTTGCCTCGGTGAGTTTCGCGGCATTCCGCCATCGATGCCCCGGTTGCCGAAATTCAGTTGCCTTTGAATTTCGGATGATCCCTCTTGAGCATGTAAGCTTCTGCTACTTGTTCTACATCAGACATCTTCCGCAAACGGAGAAACGCATTGGTTCGGTGAGTTTCACGGCATTCCGACTTTGATGTCCCAGTTGCTGAAATTTAGTTGCCTTTGAATTTCGGGTGATCCCTCTTGAGCATGTAAGCTTCTGCTACTTGTTCTACATCAGACATTTTCCGCAAACAAAGAAACGCGTTGCCTCGGTGAGTTTCACGGCATTCCGACTTTGCTGCCCCCGTTGCCGAAATTCAGTTGCCATTGAATTTCAGGTGATCCCTCTTGAGCATGTATGCTTCTGCTACATGGTCTACATCCGACATCTTCCCCAAACGACGAAACGCTTTGACTTGAAGAGTTTCGCGGCATTTCGACTTCGATGCCCCGGTTGCCGGAATTTAGTTGCCCTTTAATTTCGGGTGATCCTTCTTGAGCATGTAAGCTTCTGCTACTTGTTCTACATCAGACATCTTCCGCAAACGGAGAAACGCATTGCCTCGGTGAGTTTCACGGCATTCCGACTTTGATGCCCCAGTTGCCGAAATTCAATTGCCTTTGCATTTCGGGTGATCCCTCTTGAACATGTAAGCTTCTGCTACTTGTTCTACATTAGACATCTTCCGCAAACAGAGAAACGCGTTGCCTCGGTGAGTTTCACGGCATTCCGACTTTGATGCCCCCGTTGCCGAAATTCAGTTGCCATTGAATTTCAGGTGATCCCTCTTGAGCATGTATGCTTCTACTACATGTTCTACATCAGACATCTTCCCCAAACGGCGAAAGGCTTTGACTCGGTGAGTTTCGCGGCATTCCAACTTCGATTCCCCGGTTGCCCAAATTCAGTTGCCCTTGAATTTCTGGTGAACCCTCTTGAGCATGTATGCTTCTGCTACATGTTCTACATCAGACATCTCCCACAAATGGCGAAACGCTTTGACTCGGTGAGTTTCGCGGCATTCCGACTTCGATGTCCCGGTTGCCGAAATTCAGTTGCCTTTGAATTTCGGGTGATCCATCTTTAGCATGTAAGCTTCTGCTACTTGTTCTACATCAGACTTGTTCCGCAAACATAGAAACGCGTAGCCTCAGTGAGTTTCACGGCATTCCGACTTTGATACTCCCTTTGCCGAAATTCAGTTGCCATTGAATTTCAGGTGATCCCTCTTGAGCTTGTATGCTTCTGCTAAATGTTCTACATCAGACTTCTTCCGCAAACGGTGAAACGCTTCGCCTCGGTGAGTTTCACGGCATTCCGACTTTGATGCCCCGTGTTATAACCCAATTTTTGACCATTTTATTCTAATTATTATTATTATTTTATTTACTGAAAATGATAAAAAAAAATGATGATGAAAAATAATAATGATGAAAAAATAAGTAAAATGAAATAAATAAAGGATGAATTAAAATTTGGGTTAATGGCAAAATGATTGAAAGTTTTGGAATTAATTTAATTAAGCTTGGAATTAATTTAATTAATCCAATGAAGGGTTTAATTGGAGAATTGATAAGTTTTGAGATTTAATTAAGCTTGAAATTAATTTAATTCATCCAATCAAGGATTTAATTGGAGAATTGATAAGTTTTGAGACTTAATTAAGCTTGGAATTAATTTAATTAATCCAATTAGGGGCTTAATTGGAGAATTGGTAAGTTTTAGACTTAATTGGACCTTGGATTTAATTAAATTAATGAAATCAGGGACTTAATTGAAGAAATATTAAACGTTTGGGGTCCAAATTATGAAATTAAATTCCAAGGATTATATTGAAAAAGGCGCGCAAATGCAGGGGGCTAATCACATTTTCACCAGGGATTTAATTACAAAATTTTAAAAGTTACACGGACCAAACTCATAGCCTCCAGAAACTGGAAACGGCGTCGTTTGGAAATGACTGTTCACCATCTCCATTAATCTGCAACGGCTCTGCCATTAAAGGCAGAGACGTTTCGTCCGTTGGCAGCCGACACAGACGTTTTCTTCATTGAAGGCGTCGGTTACGGAGCATTTAGGGGAGGGGCCAGCCGTTACCACCACCGAGGCTGCCGCTGGCTCTATAAAACTGAGCAAAGGCGACCTCACGAAGGGAATTGGAGAAGAGACAGAGAAAGAAAAAACCCGAAAACCAGAGCACAAAACACACAGAGAACAAAAAAACCCCAGAAGCAGAGTGAACAAAAAAGAATTAAACAGAAAGCTAAACCCATCCTTTGTTTAGTCCCAGAATCCAATCACACACAACCGAAAAATAAAAAAAAAAACAAAACAGAGGAAAAAGCAGAGCAACACGCAGAGAGCAAGGAAGGAAAAGGGCAGTATACACATAAACAAGGATTGTCCCTGCCATTGTTTTATCCCTGCAACAAAAAAAAAACCCAACAGTTCACATCCACAGTAAACCGGCGTCTTCATTGCATGTTCTTTTTTTCTTCATCCTTTCAAATCTACTGGAACCCGAAAGCAATCGGTGAACACAGAAGCAAAGGAGTTTCGCGGAATGCCGCCTTCGATGCCCCGGGTTGCCAAAATTCAGTTGCCTTTGAATTTCGGGTGATCCCTCTTGAGCATGTATGCTTCTGCTACTTGTTCTACATCAGACATCTTCCGCAAACAGAGAAACGCGTTGCCTCGGTGAGTTTCACGACATTCCGACTTTCATGCCCCCGTTGCCGAAATTCAGTTGCCATTGAATTTCAGGTGATCCCTCTTGAGCATGTATGCTTCTGCGACTTGTTCTACATCAGACTTCTTCCGCAAACAGCGAAATGCTTTGCCTCGGTGAGTTTCGCGGCATTCAGCCTTCGATGCCCCGTGTTGCCGAAATTCAGTTGCCTTAGAATTTCGGGTGATCCCTCTTGAGCATGTACGCTTCTGTGACTTGTTCTACATCCGACTTCTTTCGCAAATGGCAAAACGCTTTACCTCGGTGAGTTTCGCGACATTCCGCCTTCGATGCCCCGGTTGCCGAAATTCAGTTGCCTTTGAATTTCGGGTGATCCGTCTTTAGCATGTATGCTTCTGCTACTTGTTCTACATCAGACTTGTTCCGCAAACGGCGAAATGCTTTGACTCGATGAGTTTCGCGGCATTCCGACTTCGATGCCCCGGTTGCCGAAATTAAGTTGCCCTTTAATTTCGGGTGATCCCTCTTGAGCATGTAAGCTTCTGCTACATGTTCTACATCAGCCATCTTCCCCAAACGGCGAAACACTTTGCCTCGGTGAGTTTCGCGGCATTCCGACTTCGATGCCCCGGTTGCCGAAATTCACTTGCCCTTGAATTTCGGGTGATCCCTCTTGAGCATGTATGCTTCTGCGACTTGTTCTACATCAGACTTCTTCCGCAAATGGCAAAACGCTTTGCCTCGGTGTGTTTCGCGGCATTCCGACTTCGATGCCCCGGTTGCCGAAATTCAATTGCCTTTGAATTTCGGGTGATCCCTCTTGAGTATCCTTGCTTCTGCTACTTCTTCTCCATCAGACTTCTTCCGCAAACGGGGAAACGCTTTGCCTCGGTGAGTTTGGCGGCATTCCGACATCGATGCCAGGTTGACGATATTCAGTTGCCCTTGAATTTCGGGTGATCCCTATTGAGCATGTATGCTTCTGCGACTTGTTCTACATCAGACTTCTTCCGCAAACGGCGAAACGCTTTGCCTCGGTGAGTTTCGCGGCATTCCGACTTCGATGCCCCGGTTGCCGAAATTCAGTTGCCTTTGAATTTCACGTGATCCCTCTTGAGCATCCTTGCTTCTGCTACTTGTTGTCAACATACTTCTTCCGCAAACGGGGAAACGCTTTGCCTCGGTGAGTTTGGCTGCATTCCGACATCGATGCCCAGGTTTCTGATATTCAGTTGCCTTTGAATTTTGGTTGACCCTGTTGAGCATGTATGCTTCTGCTACATGTTCTACATCAGACATCTTCCACAAACGGCGAAACGCTTTGACTCGGTGAGTTTCGCGGCATTCCGACTTTGATGCCCCGGTTGCCGAAATTCAGTTGCCCTTGAATTTCTAGTGATCCCTCTTGAGCATTTACGTTTCTGCTACTTGTTCTACATCAGACATCTTCTGCAAATGGAGAAACGCTTTGCCTCGGTGAGTTTCGAGGCATTCCGACTTTGATGCCCCCGTTGCTGAAATTCAGTTGCCCTTGAATTTGGGGTGAACCCTCTTGAGCATGTATGCTTCTGCTACATGTTCTACATCAGAAATCTTCCGCAAACGGCGAAACGCTTTGCCTCGGTGAGTTTCGCGGCATTCCGAATTCGATGTCCCGGTTGCCGAAATTCAGTTGCCTTTGAAATTAGGGTGATCCATCTTTAGCATGTATGCTTCTGCTACTTGTTCTACATCAGACTTGTTCCGCAAACGGCGAAATGCTTTGACTCGATGAGTGTCGCGGCATTCCGACTTCGATGCCTCGGTTGCCGAAATTTAATTGCACTTTAATTTCGGGTGATCCCTCTTGAGCATGTAAGCTTCTGCTACATGTTCTACATCAGCCATCTTCCCCAAACGGCGAAACGCTTTGCCTCGGTGAGTTTCGCGGCATTCCGACTTCGATGCCCCGGTTGCCGAAATTCACTTGCCCTTGAATTTCGGGTGATCCCTCTTGAGCATGTATGCTTCTGCGACTTGTTCTACATCAGACTTCTTCCGCAAACAGCGAAATGCTTTGCCTCGGTGAGTTTCGCGGCATTCAGCCTTCGATGCCCCGTGTTGCCGAAATTCAGTTGCCTTAGAATTTCGGGTGATCCCTCTTGAGCATGTACGCTTCTGTGACTTGTTCTACATCCGACTTCTTTCGCAAATGGCAAAACGCTTTACCTCGGTGAGTTTCGCGACATTCCGCCTTCGATGCCCCGGTTGCCGAAATTCAGTTGCCTTTGAATTTCGGGTGATCCGTCTTTAGCATGTATGCTTCTGCTACTTGTTCTACATCAGACTTGTTCCGCAAACGGCGAAATGCTTTGACTCGATGAGTTTCGCGGCATTCCGACTTCGATGCCCCGGTTGCCGAAATTAAGTTGCCCTTTAATTTCGGGTGATCCCTCTTGAGCATGTAAGCTTCTGCTACATGTTCTACATCAGCCATCTTCCCCAAACGGCGAAACGCTTTGCCTCGGTGAGTTTCGCGGCATTCCGACTTCGATGCCCCGGTTGCCGAAATTCACTTGCCCTTGAATTTCGGGTGATCCCTCTTGAGCATGTATGCTTTTGCGACTTGTTCTACATCAGACTTCTTCCGCAAATGGCAAAACGCTTTGCCTCGGTGTGTTTCGCGGCATTCCGACTTCGATGCCCCGGTTGCCGAAATTCAATTGCCTTTGAATTTCGGGTGATCCCTCTTGAGTATCCTTGCTTCTGCTACTTCTTCTCCATCAGACTTCTTCCGCAAACGGGGAAACGCTTTGCCTCGGTGAGTTTGGCGGCATTCCGACATCGATGCCAGGTTGACGATATTCAGTTGCCCTTGAATTTCGGGTGATCCCTATTGAGCATGTATGCTTCTGCGACTTGTTCTACATCAGACTTCTTCCGCAAACGGCGAAACGCTTTGCCTCGGTGAGTTTCGCGGCATTCCGACTTCGATGCCCCGGTTGCCGAAATTCAGTTGCCTTTGAATTTCACGTGATCCCTCTTGAGCATCCTTGCTTCTGCTACTTGTTGTCAACATACTTCTTCCGCAAACGGGGAAACGCTTTGCCTCGGTGAGTTTGGCTGCATTCCGACATCGATGCCCAGGTTTCTGATATTCAGTTGCCTTTGAATTTTGGTTGACCCTGTTGAGCATGTATGCTTCTGCTACATGTTCTACATCAGACATCTTCCACAAACGGCGAAACGCTTTGACTCGGTGAGTTTCGCGGCATTCCGACTTTGATGCCCCGGTTGCCGAAATTCAGTTGCCCTTGAATTTCTAGTGATCCCTCTTGAGCATTTACGTTTCTGCTACTTGTTCTACATCAGACATCTTCTGCAAATGGAGAAACGCTTTGCCTCGGTGAGTTTCGAGGCATTCCGACTTTGATGCCCCCGTTGCTGAAATTCAGTTGCCCTTGAATTTGGGGTGAACCCTCTTGAGCATGTATGCTTCTGCTACATGTTCTACATCAGAAATCTTCCGCAAACGGCGAAACGCTTTGCCTCGGTGAGTTTCGCGGTATTCCGAATTCGATGTCCCGGTTGCCGAAATTCAGTTGCCTTTGAAATTAGGGTGATCCATCTTTAGCATGTATGCTTCTGCTACTTGTTCTACATCAGACTTGTTCCGCAAACGGCGAAATGCTTTGACTCGATGAGTGTCGCGGCATTCCGACTTCGATGCCTCGGTTGCCGAAATTTAATTGCACTTTAATTTCGGGTGATCCCTCTTGAGCATGTAAGCTTCTGCTACTTGTTCTACATCAGACATCTTCCGCAAACAGAGAAACGCGTTGCCTCGGTGAGTTTCACGGCATTCGGACTTTGATGCCCCCGTTGCCGAAATTCAGTTGCCATTGAATTTCAGGTGATCCCTCTTGAGCATGTATGCTTCTGCTACATGTTCTACATCAGACATCTTCCACAAACGGCAAAACGCTTTGACTCGGTGAGTTTCGTGGCTTTCCGACTTCGATGCCCCGGTTGCCGACATTCAGGTGCCCTTGAATTTTGGGGGATCCCTCTTTAGCATGTATGCTTCAGCGACTTGTTCTACATCAGACATCTTCCGCAAATGGCGAAACACTTTGCCTCGGTGAGTTTCGCGGCATTCCGACTTCGATGCCCTGGTTGCCGAAATTCAGTTGCCTTTGAATTTCGGGTGATCCCTCTTGAGCATTTAAGCTTCTCCTACTTGTTCTACATCAGACATCTTCCGCAAACAGAGAAACGCGTTGCCTCGGTGAGTTTCACGGCATTCCGACTTTGATGTCCGGGTTGCCGAAATTCTGTTGCCATTGAATTTCAGGTGAACCCTCTTGAGCATGTATGCTTCTGCTACAAGTTCTACATCAGACATCTTCCACAAACAGCGAAACGCTTTGACTCGGTGAGTTTCCCAGCATTCCGACTTTGATGCCCCGTTGCCGAAATTCAGTTGCCATTGAATTTCAGGTGATCCCTCTTGAGCATGTATGCTTCTGCTACATGTTCTACATCAGACATCTTTCATAAACGGCGAAACGCTTTGACACGGTGAGTTTCGCGGCATTCCGACTTCGATGCCCCGGTTGCCGAAATTCAGGTGCCCTTGAATTTCGGGTGATGCATCTTGAGCATATATGCTTCAGCGACTTGTTCTACATCAGACGTCTTCCTCAAATGGCGAAACGCTTTGCCTCGGTGAATTTCGAGGCATTCCGACTTTGATGCCCCGGTTGCCGAAATTCAGTTGCCTTTAAATTTCGGGTGATCCCTCTTGAGCATGTAAGCGTCAGCTACTTGTTCTACATCAGACATCTTCCGCAAACAGAGAAACGCGTTGCCTCGGTGAGTTTCACGGCATTCCGCCTTTAATGCCCCCGTTGCCGAAATTCAGTTGCCATTGAATTTCAGGTGATCCCTCTTGAGCATGTATGCTTCTGCTACATGTTCTACATCAGACATCTTCCACAAACGGCAAAACGCTTTGACTCGGTGAGTTTCGTGGCTTTCCGACTTCGATGCCCCGGTTGCCGACATTCAGGTGCCCTTGAATTTTGGGGGATCCCTCTTTAGCATGTATGCTTCAGCGACTTGTTCTACATCAGACATCTTCCGCAAATGGCGAAACACTTTGCCTCGGTGAGTTTCGCGGCATTCCGACTTCGATGCCCTGGTTGCCGAAATTCAGTTGCCTTTGAATTTCGGGTGATCCCTCTTGAGCATTTAAGCTTCTCCTACTTGTTCTACATCAGACATCTTCCGCAAACAGAGAAACGCGTTGCCTCGGTGAGTTTCACGGCATTCCGACTTTGATGTCCGGGTTGCCGAAATTCTGTTGCCATTGAATTTCAGGTGAACCCTCTTGAGCATGTATGCTTCTGCTACAAGTTCTACATCAGACATCTTCCACAAACAGCGAAACGCTTTGACTCGGTGAGTTTCCCAGCATTCCGACTTTGATGCCCCCGTTGCCGAAATTCAGTTGCCATTGAATTTCAGGTGATCCCTCTTGAGCATGTATGCTTCTGCTACATGTTCTACATCAGACATCTTTCATAAACGGCGAAACGCTTTGACACGGTGAGTTTCGCGGCATTCCGAATTCGATGCCCCGGTTGCCGAAATTCAGGTGCCCTTGAATTTCGGGTGATGCATCTTGAGCATATATGCTTCAGCGACTTGTTCTACATCAGACGTCTTCCTCAAATGGCGAAACGCTTTGCCTCGGTGAATTTCGAGGCATTCCGACTTTGATGCCCCGGTTGCCGAAATTCAGTTGCCTTTAAATTTCGGGTGATCCCTCTTGAGCATGTAAGCGTCAGCTACTTGTTCTACATCAGACATCTTCCGCAAACAGAGAAACGCGTTGCCTCGGTGAGTTTCACGGCATTCCGCCTTTAATGCCCCCGTTGCCGAAATTCAGTTGCCATTGAATTTCAGGTGATCCCTCTTGAGCATGTATGCTTCTGCTACATGTTCTACATCAGACATCTTCCCCAAACGGCGAAAGGCTGTGACTCGGTGAGTTTCGCGGCATTCCGACTTAAATTCCCTGGTTGCCGAAATTCAGTTGCCCTTGAATTTCGGGTGAACCCTCTTGAGCATGTATGCTTCTGCTACATGTTCTACATCAGACTTCTTCCACAAACGGCAAAACGCTTTGACTCGGTGAGTTTGTCGGCATTCCGACTTCGATGCCCCGGTTGCCGAAATTCAGTTGCCTTTGAATTTCAAGTGATCCCACTTGAGCATCCATGCTTCTGCTACTTGTTCTACATCATACTTCTTCCGCAAACGGGGAAACGCTTTGACTCGCTGAGTTTCGCAGCATTCCAACTTCGATGCCCCGGTTGCCGAAATTCATTTGCCTTTTGAATTTCAAGTGATCCCTCTTGAGCATCCTTGCTTCTGCTACTTGTTCTACATCATACTTCTTCCGCAAACGGGGAAACGCTTTGCCCCGGTGAGGTTGGCGGCATTCTGACATTGATGCCCCGGATGCCGAAATTCAGTTACCCTTGAATTTCGGGTAATCCCACTTGAGCATGTATGCTTCTGCTACTTGTTCTACATCAGACATCTTCCGCAAACGGAGAAACGCTTTGCCTCGGTGAGTTTCGAGGTATTCCGACTTTGATGCCCCCGTTGCCGAAATTCAGCTGTCGTTGAATTTCAGGTGATCCCTCTTCAGCATGTATGCTTCTGCTACATGTTCTACACCATACATCTTCCCCTAATGGCGAAACGCTTTGACTCAATGAGTTTCGCGGCATTCCGACTTCGATGCCCCGGTTGCCGCAATTCAGTTGCCTTTGAATTTCGGGTGATCCCTCTTGAGCATGTATGCTTCTGCTACTTGTTCTACATCAGACATCTTCCGCAAACAGAGAAACGCGTTGCCTCGGTGAGTTTCACGGCATTCCGACTTTCATGCCCCCGTTGCCGAAATTCAGTTGCCGTTGAATTTCAGGTGATCCCTCTTGAGCATGTATGCTTCTGCTACATGTTCTACATCAGACATCTTCCCCAAACGGCGAAAGGCTATGACTCGGTGAGTTTCGCGGCATTCCAACTTCGATTCCCCAGTTGCCGAAATTCAGTTGCCCTTGAATTTCGGGTGAACCCTCTTGAGCATGTATGCTTCTGCTACATGTTCTACATCAGACATCTTCCACAAACGGCGAAACGCTTTGACTCGGTGAGTTTCGTGGCATTCCGACTTCGATGACCCGGTTGCCGAAATTCAGTTGCCCTTGAATTGTGGGTGATCCCTCTTGAGCATGTGTGCTTCTGCTACTTGTTCTCCTTCAGACATCTTCCGCAAACGGCGAAACGCTTTGCCTCGGTGAGTTTCTAGGCATTCCGACTTCGATGCCCCGGTTGCCGAAATTCAGCTGCCGTTGAATTTCAGGTGATCCCTCTTGAGCATGTATGCTTCTGCTACATGTTCTACATCAGACATCTTCCCCAAATAGCGAAAGGCTTTGACTCGGTGAGTTTCGCGGCATTCCGACTTTGATTCCCCGGTGGCCGAAATTCAGTTGCCCTTGAATTTCGGGTGATCCCTCTTGAGCATGTGTACTTCTGCGACTTGTTCTACATCAGACTTCTTCCGCAAACTGCGAAACGCTTTGCCTCGGTGAGTTTGTTGGCATTCCGACTTCGATGCCTCGTTTACCGATATTCAGTTGCCTTTGAATTTCGGGTGATCCCTCTTGAGCATGTATGGTTCTGCTACTTGTTCTACATCAGACTTCTTCCGCAAACAGTGAAACGCTTTGCCTCGGTGAGTTTCACGGCATTCCGAAATCGATGCCCCGGTTGCAAAAATTCAGTTGCCTTTGAAATTAGGGTGATCCCTCTTTAGCATGTATGCTTCTGCTACTTGTTCTACATCAGACTTGTTCCGCAAACAGCTAAACGCTTTGACTCGGTGGGTTTCGCAGCATTCCGACTTCGATGCCCCGGTTGCTGCAATTCAGTTGCCCTTGGATTTCGGGTGATCCCTCTTGAGCATGTATGCTTCTGCTACTTGTTCTACATCAGACTTGTTCCTTAAACGGCGAAACGATTTGACTCGATGAGTTTCGCCGCATTCCGACTTCGATGCCCCGGTTGCCGAAATTCAGTTGCCTTTGAATTTCAAGTGATCCCTCTTGAGCATCCTTGCTTCTGCTACTTGTTCTACATCATACTTCTTCCGCAAATGGGGAAACGCTTTGACTCGCTGAGTTTCGCAGCATTCCGACTTCGATGCCCCGATTGCCGAAATTCATTTGCCTTTGAATTTCAAGTGATCCCTCTTGAGCATCCTTGCTTCTGCTAGTTGATCTACATAAAACTTCTTCCGCAAACGGGGAAACGCTTTGCCTCGGTGAGGGTGACGACATTCCGACATTGATGCCCCGGTTGCCGAAATTCAGTTACCCTTGAATTTCGGGTGATCCCTCTGGAGCATGTATGCTTCTGCTACTTGTTCCACATCAGACATCTTCCGCAAATGGAGAAACGCTTTGCCTCGGTGAATTTCGAGGTATTCCGACTTTGATGCCCCCGTTGCTGAAATTCAGCTGTAGTTGAATTTCAGGTGATCCCTCTTCAGCATGTATGCTTCTTCTACATGTTCTACATCAGACATCTTCCCCAAACGGCGAAACGCTTTGACTCAGTGAGTTTCGCGGTATTCCGACTTCGATGCCCCGGTTGCCTTTGAATTTCGGGTGGTCCCTCTTGAGCATGTATGCTTCTGCTAGTTCTACACCATACTTCTTCCGCAAACAGCGAAACGCTTTGCCTCGGTGAGTTTCGCGGCATTCCGAATTCGGTGGCCCGGTTGCCGAAATTCAGTTGCCTTTGAAATTAGGGTGATCCCTCTTTAGCATGTATGCTTCTGCTACTTGTTCTACATCAGACTTGTTCCGCAAACAGCGAAATACTTTGACTCGGTGAGTTTCACAACATTCCGACTTCGATGCCCCGGTTGCCGAAATTCATTTGCCCTTGTATTTCGGGTGACCCTCTTGAGCATGTATGCTTCTGCTACTTGTTCTACACCAGACATCTTCCCCAAACGGCGAAACGCTTTGACTCGGTGAGTTTCGCGGCATTCCGACATCGATGCCCCGGTTGCCGAAATTCAGTTGCCTTTGAATTTCGAGTGATCCCTCTTGAGCATGTATGCTTCTGCTACTTGTTCTATATCAGACTTCTTCCGCAAACAGCGAAACGCTTTGCCTCGGTGATTTTCGCGGCATTCCGAATTCGATGCCCCGGTTGTCGAAATTCAGTTGCCTTTGAAATTAGGGTGATCCCTCTTTAGCATGTATGCTTCTGCTGCTTGTTCTACATCAGACTTGTTCCGCAAACGGCGAAACGATTTGACTCGGTGAGTTTCGCAGCATTCCGACTTCGATGCCCTGGTTGCCGAAATTCAGTTGCCTTTGAATTTCAAGTGATCCCTCTTGAGCATCCTTGCTTCTGCTACTTGTTCTACATCATACTTCTTCCGTGATGTAACCATATTATTCGATAGTTTCACCCGCATTTAACTAGTGTTTTGCATATGCTATTTATATAAAATGCCTTGATATTCTTTGTTTTATGTTTTGAAGGGATTTTTGGATGAAAGATGCAAAAAGGAGTAAATTGGAGGTAATTGGCAGATTTGACGTTCAGTCGGTATTTTGTGCAGAGCGTGAGTTCCAGAGATCGAAATGAAGTGATTCCAGTGGCATTAAAAAGCTAACATCCATACCTTTTTGGAAATGTAATGCAAGAAAAATAAAAAGAGAAAGATCATGGAAATCACATCCTTCAAAGTCAAATCTCGCAGTCTGCCAATGTTGACCTTTGCCCATTCAAAATTCAATATCTGGAGCTTCAGAAGTCCAATTGATGCAAACTCAATTGTTTTGGATTCCTTACTCAAAGATCTATAAACGCTCCAAATTTCAGCAAAAAACGATGTCATATGAGGGATATATGATTTTTCAAAGATGACAGCTGAATTCTGCCAGCAAGCAGGTTGCGTGAAGAAACGAATCCAAATTTCATCTAGAAGCATCCAAACCGACCAGCAATTTAGCTCCTCTAGTAAATATTCTAGAAGGTCAAGGAAGGCAGCCACCAACCTCAAGGCAGCCACCAACCTCATGGCAGCCACCAACCTCAACCCAGCAGCCAGCAGCCAGCAGCCAGCAGCCAGCAGCCTTCACACTACCACCATCTATTGATGTTCACACTTGAGCTTTGATATTTTCTTACTTACAATTTGTGTATAAATAGAGGGTGAGTAGAAGGAGGTAGAAAGAAGAAGAAAAAGAAGAAGGGAGGAAACACAAACTCTCCTCTCTACAAATCAGAAATTATGTATTCTTTCATCTTTAGGAGTAGTTGTTCAATAGATATGCAAGGCTAAGCTCGTTTTCTTGGTTGCAAGGACACAACAAACCTTCGGATTTCAAGAACCGTGAGATTTATTCTTCCTTTTATTTTCAGTTTATGTTATGAATGAGTATGTTTGTTTTCCTATGCATATTTCCTATGATTGTTTATCTTAATTGCTAGAGCGGACTCTAAGTTATTATTTTGAACAATCTATTGCTAAGTTTGATATCAAAACCGGAGTTATGGTATATAAACTTGTGAAGCAACTAAGCTTGATAATTGTAGCGGAACTACGTTATTAAACTTAGGGAGAACATTCGATCATAGCAACACAAATTGACAACTTGGTTGTTAAGATTAATGAATTTATCTGGATCTTAAGGCTGCCATTGGATTAAATCATTAGTGCGGACACTGTGATTGTTTGTTGGTTAGGGCTAGTTATACGGCGGATCCGTTAATTAACCAATATTAAGAAAAGATAAAATTCATAATATAAACTGGAGTTTCGTTTCAAGGATCGGTTCTAATTTCCGTTGGTGGATGTGTGCTTGCAACCAAGGTTTGTTTTCTTGATATATTTCAGTTTCAATTGATTTTGTTTGCTAGTTTAATTTCTTCTATATTTTAGATAATCACAAACCAAACCCCCCCCAATTACATAACGTACAACATAAAAATCTAACTTCAAACTTCCTCGTGGGATCGACCCCTTGCTTGCTCTATACTATCTTGTGTGTTTTAAGCTAGGGTAATTAATTTGTGCGACCGCGACATCGCAACATTCCGCAAACGGGGAAACGCTTTGCCACGGTGAGTTTGGCGGCATTCCGACATCGATGCCCAGGTTTCTGATATTCAGTTGCCTTTGAATTTTGGGTGATCCCTCTTGAGCATGTATGCTTCTGCTACATGTTCTACATCAGACATCTTCCACAAACGGCGAAACGCTTTGACTCGGTGAGTTTCGCGGCATTCCGACTTTGATGCCCCGGTTGCCGAAATTCAGTTGCCCTTGAATTTCTAGTGATCCCTCTTGAGCATTTACGTTTCTGCTACTTGTTCTACATCAGACATCTTCTGCAAATGGAGAAACGCTTTGCCTCGGTGAGTTTCGAGGCATTCCGACTTTGATGCCCCCGTTGCTGAAATTCAGTTGCCCTTGAATTTGGGGTGAACCCTCTTGAGCATGTATGCTTCTGCTACATGTTCTACATCAGAAATCTTCCGCAAACGGCGAAACGCTTTGCCTCGGTGAGTTTCGCGGTATTCCGAATTCGATGTCCCGGTTGCCGAAATTCAGTTGCCTTTGAAATTAGGGTGATCCATCTTTAGCATGTATGCTTCTGCTACTTGTTCTACATCAGACTTGTTCCGCAAACGGCGAAATGCTTTGACTCGATGAGTGTCGCGGCATTCCGACTTCGATGCCTCGGTTGCCGAAATTTAATTGCACTTTAATTTCGGGTGATCCCTCTTGAGCATGTAAGCTTCTGCTACTTGTTCTACATCAGACATCTTCCGCAAACAGAGAAACGCGTTGCCTCGGTGAGTTTCACGGCATTCGGACTTTGATGCCCCCGTTGCCGAAATTCAGTTGCCATTGAATTTCAGGTGATCCCTCTTGAGCATGTATGCTTCTGCTACATGTTCTACATCAGACATCTTCCACAAACGGCAAAACGCTTTGACTCGGTGAGTTTCGTGGCTTTCCGACTTCGATGCCCCGGTTGCCGACATTCAGGTGCCCTTGAATTTTGGGGGATCCCTCTTTAGCATGTATGCTTCAGCGACTTGTTCTACATCAGACATCTTCCGCAAATGGCGAAACACTTTGCCTCGGTGAGTTTCGCGGCATTCCGACTTCGATGCCCTGGTTGCCGAAATTCAGTTGCCTTTGAATTTCGGGTGATCCCTCTTGAGCATTTAAGCTTCTCCTACTTGTTCTACATCAGACATCTTCCGCAAACAGAGAAACGCGTTGCCTCGGTGAGTTTCACGGCATTCCGACTTTGATGTCCGGGTTGCCGAAATTCTGTTGCCATTGAATTTCAGGTGAACCCTCTTGAGCATGTATGCTTCTGCTACAAGTTCTACATCAGACATCTTCCACAAACAGCGAAACGCTTTGACTCGGTGAGTTTCCCAGCATTCCGACTTTGATGCCCCCGTTGCCGAAATTCAGTTGCCATTGAATTTCAGGTGATCCCTCTTGAGCATGTATGCTTCTGCTACATGTTCTACATCAGACATCTTTCATAAACGGCGAAACGCTTTGACACGGTGAGTTTCGCGGCATTCCGACTTCGATGCCCCGGTTGCCGAAATTCAGGTGCCCTTGAATTTCGGGTGATGCATCTTGAGCATATATGCTTCAGCGACTTGTTCTACATCAGACGTCTTCCTCAAATGGCGAAACGCTTTGCCTCGGTGAATTTCGAGGCATTCCGACTTTGATGCCCCGGTTGCCGAAATTCAGTTGCCTTTAAATTTCGGGTGATCCCTCTTGAGCATGTAAGCGTCAGCTACTTGTTCTACATCAGACATCTTCCGCAAACAGAGAAACGCGTTGCCTCGGTGAGTTTCACGGCATTCCGCCTTTAATGCCCCCGTTGCCGAAATTCAGTTGCCATTGAATTTCAGGTGATCCCTCTTGAGCATGTATGCTTCTGCTACATGTTCTACATCAGACATCTTCCCCAAACGGCGAAAGGCTGTGACTCGGTGAGTTTCGCGGCATTCCGACTTAAATTCCCTGGTTGCCGAAATTCAGTTGCCCTTGAATTTCGGGTGAACCCTCTTGAGCATGTATGCTTCTGCTACATGTTCTACATCAGACTTCTTCCACAAACGGCAAAACGCTTTGACTCGGTGAGTTTGTCGGCATTCCGACTTCGATGCCCCGGTTGCCGAAATTCAGTTGCCTTTGAATTTCAAGTGATCCCACTTGAGCATCCATGCTTCTGCTACTTGTTCTACATCATACTTCTTCCGCAAACGGGGAAACGCTTTGACTCGCTGAGTTTCGCAGCATTCCAACTTCGATGCCCCGGTTGCCGAAATTCATTTGCCTTTTGAATTTCAAGTGATCCCTCTTGAGCATCCTTGCTTCTGCTACTTGTTCTACATCATACTTCGTCCGCAAACGGGGAAACGCTTTGCCCCGGTGAGGTTGGCGGCATTCTGACATTGATGCCCCGGATGCCGAAATTCAGTTACCCTTGAATTTCGGGTAATCCCACTTGAGCATGTATGCTTCTGCTACTTGTTCTACATCAGACATCTTCCGCAAACGGAGAAACGCTTTGCCTCGGTGAGTTTCGAGGTATTCCGACTTTGATGCCCCCGTTGCCGAAATTCAGCTGTCGTTGAATTTCAGGTGATCCCTCTTCAGCATGTATGCTTCTGCTACATGTTCTACACCATACATCTTCCCCTAATGGCGAAACGCTTTGACTCAATGAGTTTCGCGGCATTCCGACTTCGATGCCCCGGTTGCCGCAATTCAGTTGCCTTTGAATTTCGGGTGATCCCTCTTGAGCATGTATGCTTCTGCTACTTGTTCTACATCAGACATCTTCCGCAAACAGAGAAACGCGTTGCCTCGGTGAGTTTCACGGCATTCCGACTTTCATGCCCCCGTTGCCGAAATTCAGTTGCCGTTGAATTTCAGGTGATCCCTCTTGAGCATGTATGCTTCTGCTACATGTTCTACATCAGACATCTTCCCCAAACGGCGAAAGGCTATGACTCGGTGAGTTTCGCGGCATTCCAACTTCGATTCCCCAGTTGCCGAAATTCAGTTGCCCTTGAATTTCGGGTGAACCCTCTTGAGCATGTATGCTTCTGCTACATGTTCTACATCAGACATCTTCCACAAACGGCGAAACGCTTTGACTCGGTGAGTTTCGTGGCATTCCGACTTCGATGACCCGGTTGCCGAAATTCAGTTGCCCTTGAATTGTGGGTGATCCCTCTTGAGCATGTGTGCTTCTGCTACTTGTTCTCCTTCAGACATCTTCCGCAAACGGCGAAACGCTTTGCCTCGGTGAGTTTCTAGGCATTCCGACTTTGATGCCCCCGTTGCAAAAATTCAGCTGCCGTTGAATTTCAGGTGATCCCTCTTGAGCATGTATGCTTCTGCTACATGTTCTACATCAGACATCTTCCCCAAATAGCGAAAGGCTTTGACTCGGTGAGTTTCGCGGCATTCCGACTTTGATTCCCCGGTGGCCGAAATTCAGTTGCCCTTGAATTTCGGGTGATCCCTCTTGAGCATGTGTACTTCTGCGACTTGTTCTACATCAGACTTCTTCCGCAAACGGCGAAACGCTTTGCCTCGGTGAGTTTGTTGGCATTCCGACTTCGATGCCTCGTTTACCGATATTCAGTTGCCTTTGAATTTCGGGTGATCCCTCTTGAGCATGTATGGTTCTGCTACTTGTTCTACATCAGACTTCTTCCGCAAACAGTGAAACGCTTTGCCTCGGTGAGTTTCACGGCATTCCGAAATCGATGCCCCGGTTGCAAAAATTCAGTTGCCTTTGAAATTAGGGTGATCCCTCTTTAGCATGTATGCTTCTGCTACTTGTTCTACATCAGACTTGTTCCGCAAACAGCTAAACGCTTTGACTCGGTGGGTTTCGCAGCATTCCGACTTCGATGCCCCGGTTGCTGCAATTCAGTTGCCCTTGGATTTCGGGTGATCCCTCTTGAGCATGTATGCTTCTGCTACTTGTTCTACATCAGACTTGTTCCTTAAACGGCGAAACGATTTGACTCGATGAGTTTCGCCGCATTCCGACTTCGATGCCCCGGTTGCCGAAATTCAGTTGCCTTTGAATTTCAAGTGATCCCTCTTGAGCATCCTTGCTTCTGCTACTTGTTCTACATCATACTTCTTCCGCAAATGGGGAAACGCTTTGACTCGCTGAGTTTCGCAGCATTCCGACTTCGATGCCCCGATTGCCGAAATTCATTTGCCTTTGAATTTCAAGTGATCCCTCTTGAGCATCCTTGCTTCTGCTAGTTGTTCTACATAAAACTTCTTCCGCAAACGGGGAAACGCTTTGCCTCGGTGAGGGTGACGACATTCCGACATTGATGCCCCGGTTGCCGAAATTCAGTTACCCTTGAATTTCGGGTGATCCCTCTGGAGCATGTATGCTTCTGCTACTTGTTCCACATCAGACATCTTCCGCAAATGGAGAAACGCTTTGCCTCGGTGAATTTCGAGGTATTCCGACTTTGATGCCCCCGTTGCTGAAATTCAGCTGTAGTTGAATTTCAGGTGATCCCTCTTCAGCATGTATGCTTCTTCTACATGTTCTACATCAGACATCTTCCCCAAACGGCGAAACGCTTTGACTCAGTGAGTTTCGCGGTATTCCGACTTCGATGCCCCGGTTGCCTTTGAATTTCGGGTGGTCCCTCTTGAGCATGTATGCTTCTGCTAGTTCTACACCATACTTCTTCCGCAAACAGCGAAACGCTTTGCCTCGGTGAGTTTCGCGGCATTCCGAATTCGGTGGCCCGGTTGCCGAAATTCAGTTGCCTTTGAAATTAGGGTGATCCCTCTTTAGCATGTATGCTTCTGCTACTTGTTCTACATCAGACTTGTTCCGCAAACAGCGAAATACTTTGACTCGGTGAGTTTCACAACATTCCGACTTCGATGCCCCGGTTGCCGAAATTCATTTGCCCTTGTATTTCGGGTGATCCCTCTTGAGCATGTATGCTTCTGCTACTTGTTCTACACCAGACATCTTCCCCAAACGGCGAAACGCTTTGACTCGGTGAGTTTCGCGGCATTCCGACATCGATGCCCCGGTTGCCGAAATTCAGTTGCCTTTGAATTTCGAGTGATCCCTCTTGAGCATGTATGCTTCTGCTACTTGTTCTATATCAGACTTCTTCCGCAAACAGCGAAACGCTTTGCCTCGGTGATTTTCGCGGCATTCCGAATTCGATGCCCCGGTTGTCGAAATTCAGTTGCCTTTGAAATTAGGGTGATCCCTCTTTAGCATGTATGCTTCTGCTGCTTGTTCTACATCAGACTTGTTCCGCAAACGGCGAAACGATTTGACTCGGTGAGTTTCGCAGCATTCCGACTTCGATGCCCTGGTTGCCGAAATTCAGTTGCCTTTGAATTTCAAGTGATCCCTCTTGAGCATCCTTGCTTCTGCTACTTGTTCTACATCATACTTCTTCCGTGATGTAACCATATTATTCGATAGTTTCACCCGCATTTAACTAGTGTTTTGCATATGCTATTTATATAAAATGCCTTGATATTCTTTGTTTTATGTTTTGAAGGGATTTTTGGATGAAAGATGCAAAAAGGAGTAAATTGGAGGTAATTGGCAGATTTGACGTTCAGTCGGTATTTTGTGCAGAGCGTGAGTTCCAGAGATCGAAATGAAGTGATTCCAGTGGCATTAAAAAGCTAACATCCATACCTTTTTGGAAATGTAATGCAAGAAAAATAAAAAGAGAAAGATCATGGAAATCACATCCTTCAAAGTCAAATCTCGCAGTCTGCCAATGTTGACCTTTGCCCATTCAAAATTCAATATCTGGAGCTTCAGAAGTCCAATTGATGCAAACTCAATTGTTTTGGATTCCTTACTCAAAGATCTATAAACGCTCCAAATTTCAGCAAAAAACGATGTCATATGAGGGATATATGATTTTTCAAAGATGACAGCTGAATTCTGCCAGCAAGCAGGTTGCGTGAAGAAACGAATCCAAATTTCATCTAGAAGCATCCAAACCGACCAGCAATTTAGCTCCTCTAGTAAATATTCTAGAAGGTCAAGGAAGGCAGCCACCAACCTCAAGGCAGCCACCAACCTCATGGCAGCCACCAACCTCAACCCAGCAGCCAGCAGCCAGCAGCCAGCAGCCAGCAGCCTTCACACTACCACCATCTATTGATGTTCACACTTGAGCTTTGATATTTTCTTACTTACAATTTGTGTATAAATAGAGGGTGAGTAGAAGGAGGTAGAAAGAAGAAGAAAAAGAAGAAGGGAGGAAACACAAACTCTCCTCTCTACAAATCAGAAATTATGTATTCTTTCATCTTTAGGAGTAGTTGTTCAATAGATATGCAAGGCTAAGCTCGTTTTCTTGGTTGCAAGGACACAACAAACCTTCGGATTTCAAGAACCGTGAGATTTATTCTTCCTTTTATTTTCAGTTTATGTTATGAATGAGTATGTTTGTTTTCCTATGCATATTTCCTATGATTGTTTATCTTAATTGCTAGAGCGGACTCTAAGTTATTATTTTGAACAATCTATTGCTAAGTTTGATATCAAAACCGGAGTTATGGTATATAAACTTGTGAAGCAACTAAGCTTGATAATTGTAGCGGAACTACGTTATTAAACTTAGGGAGAACATTCGATCATAGCAACACAAATTGACAACTTGGTTGTTAAGATTAATGAATTTATCTGGATCTTAAGGCTGCCATTGGATTAAATCATTAGTGCGGACACTGTGATTGTTTGTTGGTTAGGGCTAGTTATACGGCGGATCCGTTAATTAACCAATATTAAGAAAAGATAAAATTCATAATATAAACTGGAGTTTCGTTTCAAGGATCGGTTCTAATTTCCGTTGGTGGATGTGTGCTTGCAACCAAGGTTTGTTTTCTTGATATATTTCAGTTTCAATTGATTTTGTTTGCTAGTTTAATTTCTTCTATATTTTAGATAATCACAAACCAAACCCCCCCCAATTACATAACGTACAACATAAAAATCTAACTTCAAACTTCCTCGTGGGATCGACCCCTTGCTTGCTCTATACTATCTTGTGTGTTTTAAGCTAGGGTAATTAATTTGTGCGACCGCGACATCGCAACATTCCGCAAACGGCGAAACGCTTTGACTCGGTGAGTTTCGCGGCATTCCGACTTCGATGCCCCGGTTGCCGAAATTCAGTTGCCTTTGAATTTCGGGTGATCCCTCTTGAGCATGTATGCTTCTGCTACTTGTTCTACATCAGACTTCTTCCGCAAACGGCGAAACGCTTTGACTCGGTGAGTTTCGCGGCATTCCGACTTCGATGCCCCGGTTGCCGAAATTCAGTTGCCTTTGAATTTCGGGTGATCCCTCTTGAGCATGTATGCTTCTGCTACTTGTTCTACATCAGACTTCTTCCGCAAACGGCGAAACGCTTTGACTCGGTGAGTTTCGCGGCATTCCGACTTCGATGCCCCGGTTGCCGAAATTCAGTTGCCTTTGAATTTCGGGTGATCCCTCTTGAGCATGTATGCTTCTGCTACTTGTTCTACATCAGACTTCTTCCGCAAACGGCGAAACGCTTTGACTCGGTGAGTTTCGCGGCATTCCGACTTCGATGCCCCGGTTGCCGAAATTCAGTTGCCTTTGAATTTCGGGTGATCCCTCTTGAGCATGTATGCTTCTGCTACTTGTTCTACATCAGACTTCTTCCGCAAACGGCGAAACGCTTTGACTCGGTGAGTTTCGCGGCATTCCGACTTCGATGCCCCGGTTGCCGAAATTCAGTTGCCTTTGAATTTCGGGTGATCCCTCTTGAGCATGTATGCTTCTGCTACTTGTTCTACATCAGACTTCTTCCGCAAACGGCGAAACGCTTTGACTCGGTGAGTTTCGCGGCATTCCGACTTCGATGCCCCGGTTGCCGAAATTCAGTTGCCTTTGAATTTCGGGTGATCCCTCTTGAGCATGTATGCTTCTGCTACTTGTTCTACATCAGACTTCTTCCGCAAACGGCGAAACGCTTTGACTCGGTGAGTTTCGCGGCATTCCGACTTCGATGCCCCGGTTGCCGAAATTCAGTTGCCTTTGAATTTCGGGTGATCCCTCTTGAGCATGTATGCTTCTGCTACTTGTTCTACATCAGACTTCTTCCGCAAACGGCGAAACGCTTTGACTCGGTGAGTTTCGCGGCATTCCGACTTCGATGCCCCGGTTGCCGAAATTCAGTTGCCTTTGAATTTCGGGTGATCCCTCTTGAGCATGTATGCTTCTGCTACTTGTTCTACATCAGACTTCTTCCGCAAACGGCGAAACGCTTTGACTCGGTGAGTTTCGCGGCATTCCGACTTCGATGCCCCGGTTGCCGAAATTCAGTTGCCTTTGAATTTCGGGTGATCCCTCTTGAGCATGTATGCTTCTGCTACTTGTTCTACATCAGACTTCTTCCGCAAACGGCGAAACGCTTTGACTCGGTGAGTTTCGCGGCATTCCGACTTCGATGCCCCGGTTGCCGAAATTCAGTTGCCTTTGAATTTCGGGTGATCCCTCTTGAGCATGTATGCTTCTGCTACTTGTTCTACATCAGACTTCTTCCGCAAACGGCGAAACGCTTTGACTCGGTGAGTTTCGCGGCATTCCGACTTCGATGCCCCGGTTGCCGAAATTCAGTTGCCTTTGAATTTCGGGTGATCCCTCTTGAGCATGTATGCTTCTGCTACTTGTTCTACATCAGACTTCTTCCGCAAACGGCGAAACGCTTTGACTCGGTGAGTTTCGCGGCATTCCGACTTCGATGCCCCGGTTGCCGAAATTCAGTTGCCTTTGAATTTCGGGTGATCCCTCTTGAGCATGTATGCTTCTGCTACTTGTTCTACATCAGACTTCTTCCGCAAACGGCGAAACGCTTTGACTCGGTGAGTTTCGCGGCATTCCGACTTCGATGCCCCGGTTGCCGAAATTCAGTTGCCTTTGAATTTCGGGTGATCCCTCTTGAGCATGTATGCTTCTGCTACTTGTTCTACATCAGACTTCTTCCGCAAACGGCGAAACGCTTTGACTCGGTGAGTTTCGCGGCATTCCGACTTCGATGCCCCGGTTGCCGAAATTCAGTTGCCTTTGAATTTCGGGTGATCCCTCTTGAGCATGTATGCTTCTGCTACTTGTTCTACATCAGACTTCTTCCGCAAACGGCGAAACGCTTTGACTCGGTGAGTTTCGCGGCATTCCGACTTCGATGCCCCGGTTGCCGAAATTCAGTTGCCTTTGAATTTCGGGTGATCCCTCTTGAGCATGTATGCTTCTGCTACTTGTTCTACATCAGACTTCTTCCGCAAACGGCGAAACGCTTTGACTCGGTGAGTTTCGCGGCATTCCGACTTCGATGCCCCGGTTGCCGAAATTCAGTTGCCTTTGAATTTCGGGTGATCCCTCTTGAGCATGTATGCTTCTGCTACTTGTTCTACATCAGACTTCTTCCGCAAACGGCGAAACGCTTTGACTCGGTGAGTTTCGCGGCATTCCGACTTCGATGCCCCGGTTGCCGAAATTCAGTTGCCTTTGAATTTCGGGTGATCCCTCTTGAGCATGTATGCTTCTGCTACTTGTTCTACATCAGACTTCTTCCGCAAACGGCGAAACGCTTTGACTCGGTGAGTTTCGCGGCATTCCGACTTCGATGCCCCGGTTGCCGAAATTCAGTTGCCTTTGAATTTCGGGTGATCCCTCTTGAGCATGTATGCTTCTGCTACTTGTTCTACATCAGACTTCTTCCGCAAACGGCGAAACGCTTTGACTCGGTGAGTTTCGCGGCATTCCGACTTCGATGCCCCGGTTGCCGAAATTCAGTTGCCTTTGAATTTCGGGTGATCCCTCTTGAGCATGTATGCTTCTGCTACTTGTTCTACATCAGACTTCTTCCGCAAACGGCGAAACGCTTTGACTCGGTGAGTTTCGCGGCATTCCGACTTCGATGCCCCGGTTGCCGAAATTCAGTTGCCTTTGAATTTCGGGTGATCCCTCTTGAGCATGTATGCTTCTGCTACTTGTTCTACATCAGACTTCTTCCGCAAACGGCGAAACGCTTTGACTCGGTGAGTTTCGCGGCATTCCGACTTCGATGCCCCGGTTGCCGAAATTCAGTTGCCTTTGAATTTCGGGTGATCCCTCTTGAGCATGTATGCTTCTGCTACTTGTTCTACATCAGACTTCTTCCGCAAACGGCGAAACGCTTTGACTCGGTGAGTTTCGCGGCATTCCGACTTCGATGCCCCGGTTGCCGAAATTCAGTTGCCTTTGAATTTCGGGTGATCCCTCTTGAGCATGTATGCTTCTGCTACTTGTTCTACATCAGACTTCTTCCGCAAACGGCGAAACGCTTTGACTCGGTGAGTTTCGCGGCATTCCGACTTCGATGCCCCGGTTGCCGAAATTCAGTTGCCTTTGAATTTCGGGTGATCCCTCTTGAGCATGTATGCTTCTGCTACTTGTTCTACATCAGACTTCTTCCGCAAACGGCGAAACGCTTTGACTCGGTGAGTTTCGCGGCATTCCGACTTCGATGCCCCGGTTGCCGAAATTCAGTTGCCTTTGAATTTCGGGTGATCCCTCTTGAGCATGTATGCTTCTGCTACTTGTTCTACATCAGACTTCTTCCGCAAACGGCGAAACGCTTTGACTCGGTGAGTTTCGCGGCATTCCGACTTCGATGCCCCGGTTGCCGAAATTCAGTTGCCTTTGAATTTCGGGTGATCCCTCTTGAGCATGTATGCTTCTGCTACTTGTTCTACATCAGACTTCTTCCGCAAACGGCGAAACGCTTTGACTCGGTGAGTTTCGCGGCATTCCGACTTCGATGCCCCGGTTGCCGAAATTCAGTTGCCTTTGAATTTCGGGTGATCCCTCTTGAGCATGTATGCTTCTGCTACTTGTTCTACATCAGACTTCTTCCGCAAACGGCGAAACGCTTTGACTCGGTGAGTTTCGCGGCATTCCGACTTCGATGCCCCGGTTGCCGAAATTCAGTTGCCTTTGAATTTCGGGTGATCCCTCTTGAGCATGTATGCTTCTGCTACTTGTTCTACATCAGACTTCTTCCGCAAACGGCGAAACGCTTTGACTCGGTGAGTTTCGCGGCATTCCGACTTCGATGCCCCGGTTGCCGAAATTCAGTTGCCTTTGAATTTCGGGTGATCCCTCTTGAGCATGTATGCTTCTGCTACTTGTTCTACATCAGACTTCTTCCGCAAACGGCGAAACGCTTTGACTCGGTGAGTTTCGCGGCATTCCGACTTCGATGCCCCGGTTGCCGAAATTCAGTTGCCTTTGAATTTCGGGTGATCCCTCTTGAGCATGTATGCTTCTGCTACTTGTTCTACATCAGACTTCTTCCGCAAACGGCGAAACGCTTTGACTCGGTGAGTTTCGCGGCATTCCGACTTCGATGCCCCGGTTGCCGAAATTCAGTTGCCTTTGAATTTCGGGTGATCCCTCTTGAGCATGTATGCTTCTGCTACTTGTTCTACATCAGACTTCTTCCGCAAACGGCGAAACGCTTTGACTCGGTGAGTTTCGCGGCATTCCGACTTCGATGCCCCGGTTGCCGAAATTCAGTTGCCTTTGAATTTCGGGTGATCCCTCTTGAGCATGTATGCTTCTGCTACTTGTTCTACATCAGACTTCTTCCGCAAACGGCGAAACGCTTTGACTCGGTGAGTTTCGCGGCATTCCGACTTCGATGCCCCGGTTGCCGAAATTCAGTTGCCTTTGAATTTCGGGTGATCCCTCTTGAGCATGTATGCTTCTGCTACTTGTTCTACATCAGACTTCTTCCGCAAACGGCGAAACGCTTTGACTCGGTGAGTTTCGCGGCATTCCGACTTCGATGCCCCGGTTGCCGAAATTCAGTTGCCTTTGAATTTCGGGTGATCCCTCTTGAGCATGTATGCTTCTGCTACTTGTTCTACATCAGACTTCTTCCGCAAACGGCGAAACGCTTTGACTCGGTGAGTTTCGCGGCATTCCGACTTCGATGCCCCGGTTGCCGAAATTCAGTTGCCTTTGAATTTCGGGTGATCCCTCTTGAGCATGTATGCTTCTGCTACTTGTTCTACATCAGACTTCTTCCGCAAACGGCGAAACGCTTTGACTCGGTGAGTTTCGCGGCATTCCGACTTCGATGCCCCGGTTGCCGAAATTCAGTTGCCTTTGAATTTCGGGTGATCCCTCTTGAGCATGTATGCTTCTGCTACTTGTTCTACATCAGACTTCTTCCGCAAACGGCGAAACGCTTTGACTCGGTGAGTTTCGCGGCATTCCGACTTCGATGCCCCGGTTGCCGAAATTCAGTTGCCTTTGAATTTCGGGTGATCCCTCTTGAGCATGTATGCTTCTGCTACTTGTTCTACATCAGACTTCTTCCGCAAACGGCGAAACGCTTTGACTCGGTGAGTTTCGCGGCATTCCGACTTCGATGCCCCGGTTGCCGAAATTCAGTTGCCTTTGAATTTCGGGTGATCCCTCTTGAGCATGTATGCTTCTGCTACTTGTTCTACATCAGACTTCTTCCGCAAACGGCGAAACGCTTTGACTCGGTGAGTTTCGCGGCATTCCGACTTCGATGCCCCGGTTGCCGAAATTCAGTTGCCTTTGAATTTCGGGTGATCCCTCTTGAGCATGTATGCTTCTGCTACTTGTTCTACATCAGACTTCTTCCGCAAACGGCGAAACGCTTTGACTCGGTGAGTTTCGCGGCATTCCGACTTCGATGCCCCGGTTGCCGAAATTCAGTTGCCTTTGAATTTCGGGTGATCCCTCTTGAGCATGTATGCTTCTGCTACTTGTTCTACATCAGACTTCTTCCGCAAACGGCGAAACGCTTTGACTCGGTGAGTTTCGCGGCATTCCGACTTCGATGCCCGGTTGCCGAAATTCAGTTGCCTTTGAATTTCGGGTGATCCCTCTTGAGCATGTATGCTTCTGCTACTTGTTCTACATCAGACTTCTTCCGCAAACGGCGAAACGCTTTGACTCGGTGAGTTTCGCGGCATTCCGACTTCGATGCCCCGGTTGCCGAAATTCAGTTGCCTTTGAATTTCGGGTGATCCCTCTTGAGCATGTATGCTTCTGCTACTTGTTCTACATCAGACTTCTTCCGCAAACGGCGAAACGCTTTGACTCGGTGAGTTTCGCGGCATTCCGACTTCGATGCCCCGGTTGCCGAAATTCAGTTGCCTTTGAATTTCGGGTGATCCCTCTTGAGCATGTATGCTTCTGCTACTTGTTCTACATCAGACTTCTTCCGCAAACGGCGAAACGCTTTGACTCGGTGAGTTTCGCGGCATTCCGACTTCGATGCCCCGGTTGCCGAAATTCAGTTGCCTTTGAAT
Organism: Populus alba x Populus x berolinensis; assembly: GCA_029228515.1. Lineage (NCBI taxonomy): Eukaryota > Viridiplantae > Streptophyta > Magnoliopsida > Malpighiales > Salicaceae > Populus > Populus alba x Populus x berolinensis. Next base: position 2,997,463 of record CM055356.1, on the reverse strand, counting down.
TTCGGGTGATCCCTCTTGAGCATGTATGCTTCTGCTACTTGTTCTACATCAGACTTCTTCCGCAAACGGCGAAACGCTTTGACTCGGTGAGTTTCGCGGCATTCCGACTTCGATGCCCCGGTTGCCGAAATTCAGTTGCCTTTGAATTTCGGGTGATCCCTCTTGAGCATGTATGCTTCTGCTACTTGTTCTACATCAGACTTCTTCCGCAAACGGCGAAACGCTTTGACTCGGTGAGTTTCGCGGCATTCCGACTTCGATGCCCCGGTTGCCGAAATTCAGTTGCCTTTGAATTTCGGGTGATCCCTCTTGAGCATGTATGCTTCTGCTACTTGTTCTACATCAGACTTCTTCCGCAAACGGCGAAACGCTTTGACTCGGTGAGTTTCGCGGCATTCCGACTTCGATGCCCCGGTTGCCGAAATTCAGTTGCCTTTGAATTTCGGGTGATCCCTCTTGAGCATGTATGCTTCTGCTACTTGTTCTACATCAGACTTCTTCCGCAAACGGCGAAACGCTTTGACTCGGTGAGTTTCGCGGCATTCCGACTTCGATGCCCCGGTTGCCGAAATTCAGTTGCCTTTGAATTTCGGGTGATCCCTCTTGAGCATGTATGCTTCTGCTACTTGTTCTACATCAGACTTCTTCCGCAAACGGCGAAACGCTTTGACTCGGTGAGTTTCGCGGCATTCCGACTTCGATGCCCCGGTTGCCGAAATTCAGTTGCCTTTGAATTTCGGGTGATCCCTCTTGAGCATGTATGCTTCTGCTACTTGTTCTACATCAGACTTCTTCCGCAAACGGCGAAACGCTTTGACTCGGTGAGTTTCGCGGCATTCCGACTTCGATGCCCCGGTTGCCGAAATTCAGTTGCCTTTGAATTTCGGGTGATCCCTCTTGAGCATGTATGCTTCTGCTACTTGTTCTACATCAGACTTCTTCCGCAAACGGCGAAACGCTTTGACTCGGTGAGTTTCGCGGCATTCCGACTTCGATGCCCCGGTTGCCGAAATTCAGTTGCCTTTGAATTTCGGGTGATCCCTCTTGAGCATGTATGCTTCTGCTACTTGTTCTACATCAGACTTCTTCCGCAAACGGCGAAACGCTTTGACTCGGTGAGTTTCGCGGCATTCCGACTTCGATGCCCCGGTTGCCGAAATTCAGTTGCCTTTGAATTTCGGGTGATCCCTCTTGAGCATGTATGCTTCTGCTACTTGTTCTACATCAGACTTCTTCCGCAAACGGCGAAACGCTTTGACTCGGTGAGTTTCGCGGCATTCCGACTTCGATGCCCCGGTTGCCGAAATTCAGTTGCCTTTGAATTTCGGGTGATCCCTCTTGAGCATGTATGCTTCTGCTACTTGTTCTACATCAGACTTCTTCCGCAAACGGCGAAACGCTTTGACTCGGTGAGTTTCGCGGCATTCCGACTTCGATGCCCCGGTTGCCGAAATTCAGTTGCCTTTGAATTTCGGGTGATCCCTCTTGAGCATGTATGCTTCTGCTACTTGTTCTACATCAGACTTCTTCCGCAAACGGCGAAACGCTTTGACTCGGTGAGTTTCGCGGCATTCCGACTTCGATGCCCCGGTTGCCGAAATTCAGTTGCCTTTGAATTTCGGGTGATCCCTCTTGAGCATGTATGCTTCTGCTACTTGTTCTACATCAGACTTCTTCCGCAAACGGCGAAACGCTTTGACTCGGTGAGTTTCGCGGCATTCCGACTTCGATGCCCCGGTTGCCGAAATTCAGTTGCCTTTGAATTTCGGGTGATCCCTCTTGAGCATGTATGCTTCTGCTACTTGTTCTACATCAGACTTCTTCCGCAAACGGCGAAACGCTTTGACTCGGTGAGTTTCGCGGCATTCCGACTTCGATGCCCCGGTTGCCGAAATTCAGTTGCCTTTGAATTTCGGGTGATCCCTCTTGAGCATGTATGCTTCTGCTACTTGTTCTACATCAGACTTCTTCCGCAAACGGCGAAACGCTTTGACTCGGTGAGTTTCGCGGCATTCCGACTTCGATGCCCCGGTTGCCGAAATTCAGTTGCCTTTGAATTTCGGGTGATCCCTCTTGAGCATGTATGCTTCTGCTACTTGTTCTACATCAGACTTCTTCCGCAAACGGCGAAACGCTTTGACTCGGTGAGTTTCGCGGCATTCCGACTTCGATGCCCCGGTTGCCGAAATTCAGTTGCCTTTGAATTTCGGGTGATCCCTCTTGAGCATGTATGCTTCTGCTACTTGTTCTACATCAGACTTCTTCCGCAAACGGCGAAACGCTTTGACTCGGTGAGTTTCGCGGCATTCCGACTTCGATGCCCCGGTTGCCGAAATTCAGTTGCCTTTGAATTTCGGGTGATCCCTCTTGAGCATGTATGCTTCTGCTACTTGTTCTACATCAGACTTCTTCCGCAAACGGCGAAACGCTTTGACTCGGTGAGTTTCGCGGCATTCCGACTTCGATGCCCCGGTTGCCGAAATTCAGTTGCCTTTGAATTTCGGGTGATCCCTCTTGAGCATGTATGCTTCTGCTACTTGTTCTACATCAGACTTCTTCCGCAAACGGCGAAACGCTTTGACTCGGTGAGTTTCGCGGCATTCCGACTTCGATGCCCCGGTTGCCGAAATTCAGTTGCCTTTGAATTTCGGGTGATCCCTCTTGAGCATGTATGCTTCTGCTACTTGTTCTACATCAGACTTCTTCCGCAAACGGCGAAACGCTTTGACTCGGTGAGTTTCGCGGCATTCCGACTTCGATGCCCCGGTTGCCGAAATTCAGTTGCCTTTGAATTTCGGGTGATCCCTCTTGAGCATGTATGCTTCTGCTACTTGTTCTACATCAGACTTCTTCCGCAAACGGCGAAACGCTTTGACTCGGTGAGTTTCGCGGCATTCCGACTTCGATGCCCCGGTTGCCGAAATTCAGTTGCCTTTGAATTTCGGGTGATCCCTCTTGAGCATGTATGCTTCTGCTACTTGTTCTACATCAGACTTCTTCCGCAAACGGCGAAACGCTTTGACTCGGTGAGTTTCGCGGCATTCCGACTTCGATGCCCCGGTTGCCGAAATTCAGTTGCCTTTGAATTTCGGGTGATCCCTCTTGAGCATGTATGCTTCTGCTACTTGTTCTACATCAGACTTCTTCCGCAAACGGCGAAACGCTTTGACTCGGTGAGTTTCGCGGCATTCCGACTTCGATGCCCCGGTTGCCGAAATTCAGTTGCCTTTGAATTTCGGGTGATCCCTCTTGAGCATGTATGCTTCTGCTACTTGTTCTACATCAGACTTCTTCCGCAAACGGCGAAACGCTTTGACTCGGTGAGTTTCGCGGCATTCCGACTTCGATGCCCCGGTTGCCGAAATTCAGTTGCCTTTGAATTTCGGGTGATCCCTCTTGAGCATGTATGCTTCTGCTACTTGTTCTACATCAGACTTCTTCCGCAAACGGCGAAACGCTTTGACTCGGTGAGTTTCGCGGCATTCCGACTTCGATGCCCCGGTTGCCGAAATTCAGTTGCCTTTGAATTTCGGGTGATCCCTCTTGAGCATGTATGCTTCTGCTACTTGTTCTACATCAGACTTCTTCCGCAAACGGCGAAACGCTTTGACTCGGTGAGTTTCGCGGCATTCCGACTTCGATGCCCCGGTTGCCGAAATTCAGTTGCCTTTGAATTTCGGGTGATCCCTCTTGAGCATGTATGCTTCTGCTACTTGTTCTACATCAGACTTCTTCCGCAAACGGCGAAACGCTTTGACTCGGTGAGTTTCGCGGCATTCCGACTTCGATGCCCCGGTTGCCGAAATTCAGTTGCCTTTGAATTTCGGGTGATCCCTCTTGAGCATGTATGCTTCTGCTACTTGTTCTACATCAGACTTCTTCCGCAAACGGCGAAACGCTTTGACTCGGTGAGTTTCGCGGCATTCCGACTTCGATGCCCCGGTTGCCGAAATTCAGTTGCCTTTGAATTTCGGGTGATCCCTCTTGAGCATGTATGCTTCTGCTACTTGTTCTACATCAGACTTCTTCCGCAAACGGCGAAACGCTTTGACTCGGTGAGTTTCGCGGCATTCCGACTTCGATGCCCCGGTTGCCGAAATTCAGTTGCCTTTGAATTTCGGGTGATCCCTCTTGAGCATGTATGCTTCTGCTACTTGTTCTACATCAGACTTCTTCCGCAAACGGCGAAACGCTTTGACTCGGTGAGTTTCGCGGCATTCCGACTTCGATGCCCCGGTTGCCGAAATTCAGTTGCCTTTGAATTTCGGGTGATCCCTCTTGAGCATGTATGCTTCTGCTACTTGTTCTACATCAGACTTCTTCCGCAAACGGCGAAACGCTTTGACTCGGTGAGTTTCGCGGCATTCCGACTTCGATGCCCCGGTTGCCGAAATTCAGTTGCCTTTGAATTTCGGGTGATCCCTCTTGAGCATGTATGCTTCTGCTACTTGTTCTACATCAGACTTCTTCCGCAAACGGCGAAACGCTTTGACTCGGTGAGTTTCGCGGCATTCCGACTTCGATGCCCCGGTTGCCGAAATTCAGTTGCCTTTGAATTTCGGGTGATCCCTCTTGAGCATGTATGCTTCTGCTACTTGTTCTACATCAGACTTCTTCCGCAAACGGCGAAACGCTTTGACTCGGTGAGTTTCGCGGCATTCCGACTTCGATGCCCCGGTTGCCGAAATTCAGTTGCCTTTGAATTTCGGGTGATCCCTCTTGAGCATGTATGCTTCTGCTACTTGTTCTACATCAGACTTCTTCCGCAAACGGCGAAACGCTTTGACTCGGTGAGTTTCGCGGCATTCCGACTTCGATGCCCCGGTTGCCGAAATTCAGTTGCCTTTGAATTTCGGGTGATCCCTCTTGAGCATGTATGCTTCTGCTACTTGTTCTACATCAGACTTCTTCCGCAAACGGCGAAACGCTTTGACTCGGTGAGTTTCGCGGCATTCCGACTTCGATGCCCCGGTTGCCGAAATTCAGTTGCCTTTGAATTTCGGGTGATCCCTCTTGAGCATGTATGCTTCTGCTACTTGTTCTACATCAGACTTCTTCCGCAAACGGCGAAACGCTTTGACTCGGTGAGTTTCGCGGCATTCCGACTTCGATGCCCCGGTTGCCGAAATTCAGTTGCCTTTGAATTTCGGGTGATCCCTCTTGAGCATGTATGCTTCTGCTACTTGTTCTACATCAGACTTCTTCCGCAAACGGCGAAACGCTTTGACTCGGTGAGTTTCGCGGCATTCCGACTTCGATGCCCCGGTTGCCGAAATTCAGTTGCCTTTGAATTTCGGGTGATCCCTCTTGAGCATGTATGCTTCTGCTACTTGTTCTACATCAGACTTCTTCCGCAAACGGCAAAACGCTTTGACTCGGTGAGTTTCGCGGCATTCCGACTTCGATGCCCCGGTTGCCGAAATTCAGTTGCCTTTGAATTTCGGGTGATCCCTCTTGAGCATGTATGCTTCTGCTACTTGTTCTACATCAGACTTCTTCCGCAAACGGCGAAACGCTTTGACTCGGTGAGTTTCGCGGCATTCCGACTTCGATGCCCCGGTTGCCGAAATTCAGTTGCCTTTGAATTTCGGGTGATCCCTCTTGAGCATGTATGCTTCTGCTACTTGTTCTACATCAGACTTCTTCCGCAAACGGCGAAACGCTTTGACTCGGTGAGTTTCGCGGCATTCCGACTTCGATGCCCCGGTTGCCGAAATTCAGTTGCCTTTGAATTTCGGGTGATCCCTCTTGAGCATGTATGCTTCTGCTACTTGTTCTACATCAGACTTCTTCCGCAAACGGCGAAACGCTTTGACTCGGTGAGTTTCGCGGCATTCCGACTTCGATGCCCCGGTTGCCGAAATTCAGTTGCCTTTGAATTTCGGGTGATCCCTCTTGAGCATGTATGCTTCTGCTACTTGTTCTACATCAGACTTCTTCCGCAAACGGCGAAACGCTTTGACTCGGTGAGTTTCGCGGCATTCCGACTTCGATGCCCCGGTTGCCGAAATTCAGTTGCCTTTGAATTTCGGGTGATCCCTCTTGAGCATGTATGCTTCTGCTACTTGTTCTACATCAGACTTCTTCCGCAAACGGCGAAACGCTTTGACTCGGTGAGTTTCGCGGCATTCCGACTTCGATGCCCCGGTTGCCGAAATTCAGTTGCCTTTGAATTTCGGGTGATCCCTCTTGAGCATGTATGCTTCTGCTACTTGTTCTACATCAGACTTCTTCCGCAAACGGCGAAACGCTTTGACTCGGTGAGTTTCGCGGCATTCCGACTTCGATGCCCCGGTTGCCGAAATTCAGTTGCCTTTGAATTTCGGGTGATCCCTCTTGAGCATGTATGCTTCTGCTACTTGTTCTACATCAGACTTCTTCCGCAAACGGCGAAACGCTTTGACTCGGTGAGTTTCGCGGCATTCCGACTTCGATGCCCCGGTTGCCGAAATTCAGTTGCCTTTGAATTTCGGGTGATCCCTCTTGAGCATGTATGCTTCTGCTACTTGTTCTACATCAGACTTCTTCCGCAAACGGCGAAACGCTTTGACTCGGTGAGTTTCGCGGCATTCCGACTTCGATGCCCCGGTTGCCGAAATTCAGTTGCCTTTGAATTTCGGGTGATCCCTCTTGAGCATGTATGCTTCTGCTACTTGTTCTACATCAGACTTCTTCCGCAAACGGCGAAACGCTTTGACTCGGTGAGTTTCGCGGCATTCCGACTTCGATGCCCCGGTTGCCGAAATTCAGTTGCCTTTGAATTTCGGGTGATCCCTCTTGAGCATGTATGCTTCTGCTACTTGTTCTACATCAGACTTCTTCCGCAAACGGCGAAACGCTTTGACTCGGTGAGTTTCGCGGCATTCCGACTTCGATGCCCCGGTTGCCGAAATTCAGTTGCCTTTGAATTTCGGGTGATCCCTCTTGAGCATGTATGCTTCTGCTACTTGTTCTACATCAGACTTCTTCCGCAAACGGCGAAACGCTTTGACTCGGTGAGTTTCGCGGCATTCCGACTTCGATGCCCCGGTTGCCGAAATTCAGTTGCCTTTGAATTTCGGGTGATCCCTCTTGAGCATGTATGCTTCTGCTACTTGTTCTACATCAGACTTCTTCCGCAAACGGCGAAACGCTTTGACTCGGTGAGTTTCGCGGCATTCCGACTTCGATGCCTTTGAATTTCGGGTGATCCCTCTTGAGCATGTATGCTTCTGCTACTTGTTCTACATCAGACTTCTTCCGCAAACGGCGAAACGCTTTGACTCGGTGAGTTTCGCGGCATTCCGACTTCGATGCCCCGGTTGCCGAAATTCAGTTGCCTTTGAATTTCGGGTGATCCCTCTTGAGCATGTATGCTTCTGCTACTTGTTCTACATCAGACTTCTTCCGCAAACGGCGAAACGCTTTGACTCGGTGAGTTTCGCGGCATTCCGACTTCGATGCCCCGGTTGCCGAAATTCAGTTGCCTTTGAATTTCGGGTGATCCCTCTTGAGCATGTATGCTTCTGCTACTTGTTCTACATCAGACTTCTTCCGCAAACGGCGAAACGCTTTGACTCGGTGAGTTTCGCGGCATTCCGACTTCGATGCCCCGGTTGCCGAAATTCAGTTGCCTTTGAATTTCGGGTGATCCCTCTTGAGCATGTATGCTTCTGCTACTTGTTCTACATCAGACTTCTTCCGCAAACGGCGAAACGCTTTGACTCGGTGAGTTTCGCGGCATTCCGACTTCGATGCCCCGGTTGCCGAAATTCAGTTGCCTTTGAATTTCGGGTGATCCCTCTTGAGCATGTATGCTTCTGCTACTTGTTCTACATCAGACTTCTTCCGCAAACGGCGAAACGCTTTGACTCGGTGAGTTTCGCGGCATTCCGACTTCGATGCCCCGGTTGCCGAAATTCAGTTGCCTTTGAATTTCGGGTGATCCCTCTTGAGCATGTATGCTTCTGCTACTTGTTCTACATCAGACTTCTTCCGCAAACGGCGAAACGCTTTGACTCGGTGAGTTTCGCGGCATTCCGACTTCGATGCCCCGGTTGCCGAAATTCAGTTGCCTTTGAATTTCGGGTGATCCCTCTTGAGCATGTATGCTTCTGCTACTTGTTCTACATCAGACTTCTTCCGCAAACGGCGAAACGCTTTGACTCGGTGAGTTTCGCGGCATTCCGACTTCGATGCCCCGGTTGCCGAAATTCAGTTGCCTTTGAATTTCGGGTGATCCCTCTTGAGCATGTATGCTTCTGCTACTTGTTCTACATCAGACTTCTTCCGCAAACGGCGAAACGCTTTGACTCGGTGAGTTTCGCGGCATTCCGACTTCGATGCCCCGGTTGCCGAAATTCAGTTGCCTTTGAATTTCGGGTGATCCCTCTTGAGCATGTATGCTTCTGCTACTTGTTCTACATCAGACTTCTTCCGCAAACGGCGAAACGCTTTGACTCGGTGAGTTTCGCGGCATTCCGACTTCGATGCCCCGGTTGCCGAAATTCAGTTGCCTTTGAATTTCGGGTGATCCCTCTTGAGCATGTATGCTTCTGCTACTTGTTCTACATCAGACTTCTTCCGCAAACGGCGAAACGCTTTGACTCGGTGAGTTTCGCGGCATTCCGACTTCGATGCCCGGTTGCCGAAATTCAGTTGCCTTTGAATTTCGGGTGATCCCTCTTGAGCATGTATGCTTCTGCTACTTGTTCTACATCAGACTTCTTCCGCAAACGGCGAAACGCTTTGACTCGGTGAGTTTCGCGGCATTCCGACTTCGATGCCCCGGTTGCCGAAATTCAGTTGCCTTTGAATTTCGGGTGATCCCTCTTGAGCATGTATGCTTCTGCTACTTGTTCTACATCAGACTTCTTCCGCAAACGGCGAAACGCTTTGACTCGGTGAGTTTCGCGGCATTCCGACTTCGATGCCCCGGTTGCCGAAATTCAGTTGCCTTTGAATTTCGGGTGATCCCTCTTGAGCATGTATGCTTCTGCTACTTGTTCTACATCAGACTTCTTCCGCAAACGGCGAAACGCTTTGACTCGGTGAGTTTCGCGGCATTCCGACTTCGATGCCCCGGTTGCCGAAATTCAGTTGCCTTTGAATTTCGGGTGATCCCTCTTGAGCATGTATGCTTCTGCTACTTGTTCTACATCAGACTTCTTCCGCAAACGGCGAAACGCTTTGACTCGGTGAGTTTCGCGGCATTCCGACTTCGATGCCCCGGTTGCCGAAATTCAGTTGCCTTTGAATTTCGGGTGATCCCTCTTGAGCATGTATGCTTCTGCTACTTGTTCTACATCAGACTTCTTCCGCAAACGGCGAAACGCTTTGACTCGGTGAGTTTCGCGGCATTCCGACTTCGATGCCCCGGTTGCCGAAATTCAGTTGCCTTTGAATTTCGGGTGATCCCTCTTGAGCATGTATGCTTCTGCTACTTGTTCTACATCAGACTTCTTCCGCAAACGGCGAAACGCTTTGACTCGGTGAGTTTCGCGGCATTCCGACTTCGATGCCCCGGTTGCCGAAATTCAGTTGCCTTTGAATTTCGGGTGATCCCTCTTGAGCATGTATGCTTCTGCTACTTGTTCTACATCAGACTTCTTCCGCAAACGGCGAAACGCTTTGACTCGGTGAGTTTCGCGGCATTCCGACTTCGATGCCCCGGTTGCCGAAATTCAGTTGCCTTTGAATTTCGGGTGATCCCTCTTGAGCATGTATGCTTCTGCTACTTGTTCTACATCAGACTTCTTCCGCAAACGGCGAAACGCTTTGACTCGGTGAGTTTCGCGGCATTCCGACTTCGATGCCCCGGTTGCCGAAATTCAGTTGCCTTTGAATTTCGGGTGATCCCTCTTGAGCATGTATGCTTCTGCTACTTGTTCTACATCAGACTTCTTCCGCAAACGGCGAAACGCTTTGACTCGGTGAGTTTCGCGGCATTCCGACTTCGATGCCCCGGTTGCCGAAATTCAGTTGCCTTTGAATTTCGGGTGATCCCTCTTGAGCATGTATGCTTCTGCTACTTGTTCTACATCAGACTTCTTCCGCAAACGGCGAAACGCTTTGACTCGGTGAGTTTCGCGGCATTCCGACTTCGATGCCCCGGTTGCCGAAATTCAGTTGCCTTTGAATTTCGGGTGATCCCTCTTGAGCATGTATGCTTCTGCTACTTGTTCTACATCAGACTTCTTCCGCAAACGGCGAAACGCTTTGACTCGGTGAGTTTCGCGGCATTCCGACTTCGATGCCCCGGTTGCCGAAATTCAGTTGCCTTTGAATTTCGGGTGATCCCTCTTGAGCATGTATGCTTCTGCTACTTGTTCTACATCAGACTTCTTCCGCAAACGGCGAAACGCTTTGACTCGGTGAGTTTCGCGGCATTCCGACTTCGATGCCCCGGTTGCCGAAATTCAGTTGCCTTTGAATTTCGGGTGATCCCTCTTGAGCATGTATGCTTCTGCTACTTGTTCTACATCAGACTTCTTCCGCAAACGGCGAAACGCTTTGACTCGGTGAGTTTCGCGGCATTCCGACTTCGATGCCCCGGTTGCCGAAATTCAGTTGCCTTTGAATTTCGGGTGATCCCTCTTGAGCATGTATGCTTCTGCTACTTGTTCTACATCAGACTTCTTCCGCAAACGGCGAAACGCTTTGACTCGGTGAGTTTCGCGGCATTCCGACTTCGATGCCCCGGTTGCCGAAATTCAGTTGCCTTTGAATTTCGGGTGATCCCTCTTGAGCATGTATGCTTCTGCTACTTGTTCTACATCAGACTTCTTCCGCAAACGGCGAAACGCTTTGACTCGGTGAGTTTCGCGGCATTCCGACTTCGATGCCCCGGTTGCCGAAATTCAGTTGCCTTTGAATTTCGGGTGATCCCTCTTGAGCATGTATGCTTCTGCTACTTGTTCTTCTTCCGCAAACGGCGAAACGCTTTGACTCGGTGAGTTTCGCGGCATTCCGACTTCGATGCCCCGGTTGCCGAAATTCAGTTGCCTTTGAATTTCGGGTGATCCCTCTTGAGCATGTATGCTTCTGCTACTTGTTCTACATCAGACTTCTTCCGCAAACGGCGAAACGCTTTGACTCGGTGAGTTTCGCGGCATTCCGACTTCGATGCCCCGGTTGCCGAAATTCAGTTGCCTTTGAATTTCGGGTGATCCCTCTTGAGCATGTATGCTTCTGCTACTTGTTCTACATCAGACTTCTTCCGCAAACGGCGAAACGCTTTGACTCGGTGAGTTTCGCGGCATTCCGACTTCGATGCCCCGGTTGCCGAAATTCAGTTGCCTTTGAATTTCGGGTGATCCCTCTTGAGCATGTATGCTTCTGCTACTTGTTCTACATCAGACTTCTTCCGCAAACGGCGAAACGCTTTGACTCGGTGAGTTTCGCGGCATTCCGACTTCGATGCCCCGGTTGCCGAAATTCAGTTGCCTTTGAATTTCGGGTGATCCCTCTTGAGCATGTATGCTTCTGCTACTTGTTCTACATCAGACATCTTCTACATCAGACATCTTCCTTTCAAGTCAGTGATTGTCCACCCAATTGCTTTCTTGTGTTTTCTCACCACTCTCAAAAGTTCTTGTTCCTGCTCTATGCTAAGTTTTGATGAAATCACAATAGGATATGATTCATCTTCCCCTAGAAAAGCATACTTAAGATCACTCGGTAAAGGCTTCCTTTCTGGTTTATAAGGTTGGACAAGAGATGCCTCCACTTTCACTTGGGGTGAAATCAAAGGCTCAAACGATGGGGTCCATTGACCTATTGACATAATAGGCATTGGATTTAGATAAGTCTCGAGTTCTCTTACTTCCTCATCAACACATTCCAAAGAATAAAGTCTTTCATCATTAATTAAAGTTCTTTCCAATGGATCCTTTACCCATTCTCTCTCAAAGTGTTCTTGACAAATTGTTTGGATCCAATCTACCTCTCTAATGTCCTCTCCACAGTCATATTCCCAAAAGACAATTTCATCACCCCATTCCTACAGTTAATTAAAGCATTGGATGTAGCTAGGAAAGGTCTACCTAAGATGGCTGGGATTGTAAACACCCAAACGAAAATATATATATGTCTATATATATATATATATATATAAAGAGAAAGAGAGAGAGAAAGATGGTGATGAACGCAGTTTTCACTGCCGATGCAGAAATCGGCAGCGACGCAGTTTTCGCTGCCGATGCAGAAATCGGCAGCGACGCAGTTTTTGCTGCCGATTCTGGTTTGGGCAGCGACGCAGTTTTCGCTGCCGATTCTGGATTGGGCAGCGACGCAGTTTTCGCTGCCGATGCAGAAATCGACAGCGACGCAGTTTTGGGCTGCCGAATTCTCAATCAACAGTGATGCACAGCTGGGAGGGAGGGGTAAAAAACTGGTTTTAGATAAACCAAACAAGGATAAGGACACACCTAAACCCACCCCCAAACAACCCAATTCATTTGATGGGTAGTATAAATACAAAGAGGGGAGAGAGAAGGACCCATCTTCTTCCCAAACCAGCAGCTGCATGTCATTCTTCCCTTCCCCTTTCACATCAAAAACATGAATCAAACTAGTAGAGTGTCTTGTGAGCTTGTGAGGGAGAGATGAGAACTTGAGAGAGGAGTGGGCAGCTGCATAGAGGAGAGGAAAAAGAGAGCTGGAAAACGTGAGAGGAAGAAGAAGGAGGAGAACCAGCAGCTGAAGAGAAAAGAATAGTGTCAAACCTTCCTCAAACTTGGTTAAAATAAGAAGGTATGGGTCATGGAACTCCCTTTCCTCTCCCCCTTAAGATCAAAAACGAAAATGAAGAAGAAAAGCCCTAAGAAAAATTAATCTAAGACTTAAGCCAACTATGGGGGAAACTGAAATTAACTAGGAGATCTAGCAAACAGAAGTGAAATAAAGTCAATTTCAGAACATCTAACAATTATGGTAGAAGCTGGCTTTAACTATAGGGTAAGCCAGCATGCATGTGTGTGTGTTCTGCTGGAATGAATGTGTTTCTGCTGTGATGTTGGTGCTGAAATTAAATGTGTTCTGTTGAGATGTTGCTGCTGGAATTAATGTGTTTTGTTGTGATGATTGTTGCTGCAATTAATGTGTTCTGCTGTGATGTTCTTGCTGGAATTTAATGTGTTCTGCTGTGATGTTAGTGCTGGAATTTAATGTGTTCTGCTGTGATGTTATTGCTGGAATTTTGTTGAAGAACTATGTGCTGATATTGATGGTTCCGAGTTGCGAAATTCTGTTTCCCTGCCGCAACGGAACCTCCTGCAGCGAATTGATATTCGCTGCCGATTTGTGTGTTGCGCAGCGAAATTCTGTTTCGCTCCCGCAACTGAACCTGCTGCAGCGAATTGATATTCGCTGCCGATTTGTGTGTTGCGCAGCGAAATTTTGTTTCGCTGCCGCAACTGAACCTGCTGCAGCGAATTGATATTCGCTGCCGATTTGTGTGTTGCGCAGCGAAATTCTGTTTCGCTGCCGCAACTGAACCTCCTGCAGCGAATTGATATTCGCTGCCGATTTGTGTGTTGCGCAGCGAAATTATGTTTCGCTGCCGCGACTGAACTTCCTGCAGCGAATTGATATTCGTTGCCAAGTTGTGCGTTGTGCAGCGAAACTGCGGCACCAACAGCGATGCAGTTTTCGCTGCCGAACTGGCAGCCCGCAGCGAACCAGTTCTCGCTGCCGAATTCCTACAATAAGCCTCCTAGGCAGGAATGACTTAAATGCTAGTAACAATCTCATGTTATGATAGTGTAAAATATGGAACACTTGAATGTGAACATATGAACTCTTGAAATAAGTGTGATGATGAGTATGATTCAAAAATAAAATAAATGCAACTGTGTTGATTTGTGACTATTGATGTCTTAGGTGGTGCGGTCGGGATTGGACCATCATCAAGACAGGATCGACCCACAGGTGGAGCAGGTAGGTGACTTGCACCTTCCTTTTTCTTACGTTGAATCTTGAAATATTTTAACTTGAGTACTATCATATTGTTAGAACCGATATTAGATTGATGAACGCTTAAAAGTTGATTAAAGATTGATTAGCTTCGGCTAATGGCATCCGAATGGATGGCCGGGACAAAAGAGTGATTAGCTTCGGCTAATGGCATCCAAACGGATGGCCGGGACAAAGAATGATTAGCTTCGGCTAATGGCGTCCGAAGGGATGGCCGGGACAAAAGAGTGATTAGCTTCGGCTAATGGCATCCAAACGGATGGCCGGGACAAAAAAATGATTAGCTTCGGCTAATGGCGTCCGAAGGGATGGCCGGGACAAAAGAATGATTAGCTTCGGCTAATGGCATCCGAAAGGATGGCCGGGACAAAGGAGTGATTAGCTTCGGCTAATGGCATCCAAACGGATGGCCGGGACAAAGAATGATTAGCTTTGGCTAATGGCGTCCGAATGGATGGCCGAGATGAAGGACTGATTAGCTTCGGCTAATGGCATCCAAACGGATGGATGGCCGGGATAAAAGAGTGATTCTGCTGCCGATACAGAAATTGGCAGCGACGCAGATTCCGCTGTCGATTCTGGATCAGCAGCGACGCAGATTCTGGATCGGCAGCGACGCAGATTCTGCTGCCGATACAGAAATCGGCAGCGACGCAGATTCCGCTGCCGATACAGAAATCGGCAGCGACGCAGATTTCCGCTGCCGATTCTGGATCGGCAGCGACGCAGCTTTCGCCATAGATGGCCGACACAAATGAATGACTAGTTTTGGCGAATGGCATCCGAAAACTTGTGTATCTATATGTACTACTAGTTGTTGTAGCAAATACATGAAGAAATTATAATTGTTAATGTTTTATTTAATTGCCAAACCGTGAGTTACCATTCTTATTATTATTAAATATTTGCATTCTCTTAAATGTTTGTATTGCTGCAGGGACTTCACACCAACGAGATGTCTAGGAAACCCGATACACGGGAACCTACTTTTGCAAGGAACTATGTAGATGTATCTTAAATCACAATGTATTTTGTATGGATCAATGTACTAAATGTATAACTTTTATTAGATCCTTTTTGTTTAAAATTGTGATGACTATTAGTAGGATAAGAATGCAAACTCATGTCCATGTATATATTTTAATACGAACTTCAAATCATGCAACTTAATATTATGTGCTTGTGTAAGATTCGCTCTTAAATGAAATGGTGATTGTATGGATTGTATTTTGATGATGTGAGAATTCAAGTTCTTTGATTTCCAGCACCATGTTGATTAAATATATATATATAAAAAAAAATTACTGTTTGTGTTGGGCTTGGAAAGCCGGGTTGTTATAGGGATGGGAGCATTAGAACCTTGAATAGGTGCGGTGTCTAACACTACAAAATCAACAGGAAAGTAGAATTTATCTACTTGGACCAACACATCCTCAACAATACCCCTAGGAATCTTGATTGACCTATCAGCTAATTGAAGGGTGATTCGAGTAGGCTTGATTTCTCCTAAACCTAATTGTTCGTAAACAGTGTAGGGTATCAAATTCACACTTGCTCCTAAATCCAACAAAGCTTGGTCTATCTTATGACTTCCAATAATGCATGAAATGGTAGGACAACCAGGATCTTTGTATTTGGGAGGGGTCTTAAACTGGATGATGGCACTAGCATGCTCAGTTAGAAAGGCTCTTTCTTTCACATTCAATCTCCTTTTGACTGTGCATAAGTCCTTAAGGAACTTTGCATAAGATAGGACTTGTTTAATTGCATCAAGGAGTGGAATGTTGACTTTCACTTGTTTGAACAATTCATAGATTTCCGAGTTCATAAGATCATGTTTAGGTTTCCCTAACCTCTGTGGAAATGGTGCTCTAGGAACAAATTCTAAATCACTCACTTTGACTCCAATTTTTCTTGAATCATCTCCTTTCTCACTCATCTCTTTCTCATTTATCTCGCCTTCTTTGTCACTCAAACTCTCATTTGTCACTTGTGTTTTGATTCCCTCTTCACTCTCCCTAGATTTCTCCTCCACAATACCTTTAGGAATCCCAAAACCTATAGCTTTGTCAACAATCTTTCCACTTCTAAGGGTAGTGATGGCTTGGACTTGTTCATGGTTTGAAGGTTCACTAAGTGAGGATTCACTCATGTGTACCTGACCTCTAGGATTTGGCATTGGTTGAGCTGGGATCTTTCCCTTCTCTTGAATGCTTAGTGATTGAGTCAACTTGGTGAGTTGACTTCGAATGTCATCTAAGGTCCTATTGGTCTGGTCTTGAAATTTGTAAGCTTGGTTGTTGATTCCTCCTTGTGTTTGCATGAATTGTTGAAGAGTATCCTCTAGGGATCTCTTATGAGGTGGTTGGTACGTGTTATGTGTGGGAGCATGAAATGGTTGGGGTGGAGGTTGAAATGTTTGAGGTACTGAAGAGCCCTCATTTCTCCATCCAAAATTTGGGTGGTTCCTCCATCCAGGATTATAGGTCTCAGAGTAGGGATTGCCTACTTGGTTTGAAAATGGCTTTCTAACATTACTTGAATCAGAAGTTTGGCCATATAGCACTTCCTTGAAGGCTGGAATGGTAGGACACTCAGTTGTCCTATGCCCTTTGCTCTCACAAACAACACAACTTTCCTCTTGTTGTTCACTCATGACATGCACTTTTTTAATCTCAAGAGACTCTACTTTCCTAGCCAATGAGGCTAATCTAACATTAAGATCATCAGTCTCTTTTAATTGGAACTTCCCACTTGAATGAGAAATGGTGTTTCTAGACTCAACATGAAGTGGCATAGAAGTCTCCCATTGCTTTGTGTTTTCAGCCAATTGATCAAAAAAATCAAAGGCTTCACTTGGTTCTTTGTCATAAAACTCACCATTACACATGGTTGACACTAGCTTTTTAAAATCTGCGATAAGAGAGTCCTAGAAGAAACTCACTAACCTCCACATCTCAAAACCATGGTGGGGGCATGCATTTAACAAGTCTTTGAACCTTTCCCAAGCTTGGTGAAATGACTCATTTGGACTACAAGAAAAATTCATCATTTGACGTTGTAAGGCTGCCGTCCTATGAGTGGGGAAGTATTTTTTCAAAAATTCAGCTTGCATTTCTCTCCATGTACCTATAGACCTAGGACGTAAGGATTTTAGCCAAAGCTTGGCTTTATCCTTTAGAGAGAATGGGAACAATTTAAGCCGAATAGTTTCCTCAGTGCATGTTCTATCAATAAAAGTATTACATACCTCTTCAAAGTCCTTAATGTGTATGTATGGATTTTCAGAATCCATACCGTGAAATGTGGGAAGAAGTTGAATCATGCCCGGTTTCAAATTGAAAGCTTGTTGATTAAGAGGCAAGATAATACACGAAGATGTACTTTGTCTAGCCGGGTGAAGATACTCTCTAAGAGTTCGAAAATTAGGTTGATCATTAAATTGTGGAGGTCCATTACCATGAACACTCCCTTCACCCTCTACATCTTCAACATTAGCCATGATAAAATAATAATAATAATAATAAAATAACAATTATATGAATACGAAAGGAAAGGAGAGAAAAAAAAAACAAAAACAAAAAAACAAAAAAAAAGATTGCAAATAAAAGTAAATGAAACGTACAAGATAAAGTAATGGCTCAAAAATAAAAATACAACAAATTAAGAAATTCACTCTCCAACTAATAAACAATATTAACAACAATAAACATTAAAAGATAAGTATAACAAGCATGAATAAAGAGGCGGTAATATCGGCCAAGCACTTCAAACAATAAATATAAAAGAAATAATAACAATAAATAACAACAAAATAAAATAAACAAGAGGCGGTAATACCGGCCAAGCACTTTAGACAATAAATATAAAAGAAATAATAAAAATAAATAAAAACAAAATAAAATAAACAAGAGGCGGTAATACCGGCCAAGCACTTTAGACAATAAATATAAGAGAAATAACAACAACAAAATAAAATAAACAAGAGGCGGTAAAACCAGCCTTATAATATAAACAATAAATATTAGAAACTAACTAGAATAAACAATAAAAGAAAAATGGTTGAACCAACCAAAATCCAACAATTAATAGTCCAATATCCAAAAAGTTGAGGTCAAATTTTTTTTTTTTAGGCGGTAAAACCAGCCATTTGATTTTTTATTTATATGATTTTTTTTTTCAATAATCAATTATAAATTTGTTACCTTTGCTTGCTAGCTCCCCGGCAACGGCGCCAAAATTGCTTGACTGCTTTTTATGATCGGCTTGTTTTAACTCGCAAGTGCACGAGTGTGCGATGTAGCAATTAACTCGGTAAGATCGAGGTCATATCCACAGAGAGCTAGATCTGGAAAATAAGCTAGGTAACAACAAAAAAAACTCAAGAGAAATTAAATTAACAATAACTTGGTTGAAAATAATGGATGGATTTGTTTTCAAAGATGAAAAAGTGTAAATAGATTTTAAAAGACAAGAAAAAGTAAGTCTTGGTCCAAATCAATTTTAATGGTGATGTATTGCTGATTTCTTCAACATATATAAGATAACTCAACCTAATATTAACGATGGTGATATTAGATCGGAAGATATTACAATGAAGTTTAAAAAGATGAAGATTAATTATTGCTTAAGAATGAACAAGTACTTTCAAATTAAGTAAGACATTGAATCAAGCAATCTCTATACCAAAACTAAGGTTTGTGCATAAAAATTCAAGATTATAACATTACCTAAATGATTTCTAAAATTTCTTTGCAATAATAAAACATTCATGAAGAAAATGAGAAGATAAACATTAAGATTCATTCATATCTTAAAGAACTCACCTCAATCACCATCATCCTTGATTTGGATCCAAGAAAGAGATTAGCCAACCATGATTATATGTAAGAACACTTTAATAAACATGAAATAACTTGAATCAAACTGAAATAATAAGTTTTACAAACTAAAGAACCGAAATCTACAAAGAAGAACACAACAGAATTTCAGTAAAAATTCGGACACAAATCTGACTCTAAATTTGGACAGCAATTCGACCCTCTTAGAAGCCTTCCCTGGAGATGGCTATTAGAGACATATTTATAGGCAATTCTGTTATCTTTCCAGATCATTAAAGAATAGCTCATTTGGAAATCTGAGTCAACGGTTATGGGCAAAACACCGAAAGGTGTTCTGGAAAATTAAATCAGGCCAACTTGGAGAACACTTTGGTGCACGTTTTTCTTCCTCCTTTATGAGCTGTTTCTTTCTTCTTTTTGACCCAAAATAATGTCACAATGTCCCCTCCAGCTTTCCATCCATGTGCTTGCCCTCTTGGATCAATTAATTGCCCAAAATAAATCAAATGTTATTTGTTGTGTGGACATGTAAGATCATGGATTGTGCTTGGGCTGATTTGGAGGCTGATTTGGGGCTGATTTGGGGCTGAACTTGAGGCTGAATTTGAGCATCAAATAAGTATACAAATGTACATATTATTTGGGCTAAGATTGACATTGAAACCTTGAGTGTTTGATGGTTGAAGTTTGCACACAACATAAGGCAAGTTTGGGCTTGAAATAGATCATATGATATTCTTTTCTAGAATTGGAATATAATTGATTTTTGGGGCAAATTTAGAGCACTAATTTGAACCAAGATTTGCTTCAATCTTCAACTAAATTTCTCTTCAATTCTTTGTTCTGAATTCTGACGTTGAATTTTCTGAAATAATTCATTTAAGCTCCATAAACCTATCAAAACATTAAAAGAAACTTCATTACTAAAAAGCACATCACTTATTATAAAAACCCAAATAAAAACAATAAATACATATGTAAAATAAAAGACTTAATGATACTTTTGATGCACAATCAATCCCTCTTGAGCATGTATGCTTCTGCTACTTGTTCTACATCAGACTTCTTCCGCAAACGGCGAAACGCTTTGCCTCGGTGAGTTTCGCGGCATTCCGACTTCGATGCCCCGGTTGCCGAAATTCAGTTGCCTTTGAATTTCGGGTGATCCCTCTTGAGCATGTATGCTTCTGCTACTTGTTCTACATCAGACTTCTTCCGCAAACGGCGAAACGCTTTGACTCGGTGAGTTTCGCGGCATTCCGACTTCGATGCCCCGGTTGCCGAAATTCAGTTGCCTTTGAATTTCGGGTGATCCCTCTTGAGCATGTATGCTTCTGCTACTTGTTCTACATCAGACTTCTTCCGCAAACGGCGAAACGCTTTGCCTCGGTGAGTTTCGCGGCATTCCGACTTCGATGCCCCGTTGCCGAAATTCAGTTGCCTTTGAATTTCGGGTGATCCCTCTTGAGCATGTATGCTTCTGCTACTTGTTCTACATCAGACTTCTTCCGCAAACGGCGAAACGCTTTGACTCGGTGAGTTTCGCGGCATTCCGACTTCGATGCCCCGGTTGCCGAAATTCAGTTGCCTTTGAATTTCGGGTGATCCCTCTTGAGCATGTATGCTTCTGCTACTTGTTCTACATCAGACTTCTTCCGCAAACGGCGAAACGCTTTGCCTCGGTGAGTTTCGCGGCATTCCGACTTCGATGCCCCGGTTGCCGAAATTCAGTTGCCTTTGAATTTCGGGTGATCCCTCTTGAGCATGTATGCTTCTGCTACTTGTTCTACATCAGACTTCTTCCGCAAACGGCGAAACGCTTTGACTCGGTGAGTTTCGCGGCATTCCGACTTCGATGCCCCGGTTGCCGAAATTCAGTTGCCTTTGAATTTCGGGTGATCCCTCTTGAGCATGTATGCTTCTGCTACTTGTTCTACATCAGACTTCTTCCGCAAACGGCGAAACGCTTTGCCTCGGTGAGTTTCGCGGCATTCCGACTTCGATGCCCCGGTTGCCGAAATTCAGTTGCCTTTGAATTTCGGGTGATCCCTCTTGAGCATGTATGCTTCTGCTACTTGTTCTACATCAGACTTCTTCCGCAAACGGCGAAACGCTTTGCCTCGGTGAGTTTCGCGGCATTCCGACTTCGATGCCCGGTTGCCGAAATTCAGTTGCCTTTGAATTTCGGGTGATCCCTCTTGAGCATGTATGCTTCTGCTACTTGTTCTACATCAGACTTCTTCCGCAAACGGCGAAACGCTTTGCCTCGGTGAGTTTCGCGGCATTCCGACTTCGATGCCCCGGTTGCCGAAATTCAGTTGCCTTTGAATTTCGGGTGATCCCTCTTGAGCATGTATGCTTCTGCTACTTGTTCTACATCAGACTTCTTCCGCAAACGGCGAAACGCTTTGCCTCGGTGAGTTTCGCGGCATTCCGACTTCGATGCCCCGGTTGCCGAAATTCAGTTGCCTTTGAATTTCGGGTGATCCCTCTTGAGCATGTATGCTTCTGCTACTTGTTCTACATCAGACTTCTTCCGCAAACGGCGAAACGCTTTGCCTCGGTGAGTTTCGCGGCATTCCGACTTCGATGCCCCGGTTGCCGAAATTCAGTTGCCTTTGAATTTCGGGTGATCCCTCTTGAGCATGTATGCTTCTGCTACTTGTTCTACATCACACTTCTTCCGCAAACGGCGAAACGCTTTGCCTCGGTGAGTTTCGCGGCATTCCGACTTCGATGCCCCGGTTGCCGAAATTCAGTTGCCTTTGAATTTCGGGTGATCCCTCTTGAGCATGTATGCTTCTGCTACTTGTTCTACATCAGACTTCTTCCGCAAACGGCGAAACGCTTTGCCTCGGTGAGTTTCGCGGCATTCCGACTTCGATGCCCCGGTTGCCGAAATTCAGTTGCCTTTGAATTTCGGGTGATCCCTCTTGAGCATGTATGCTTCTGCTACTTGTTCTACATCAGACTTCTTCCGCAAACGGCGAAACGCTTTGCCTCGGTGAGTTTCGCGGCATTCCGACTTCGATGCCCCGGTTGCCGAAATTCAGTTGCCTTTGAATTTCGGGTGATCCCTCTTGAGCATGTATGCTTCTGCTACTTGTTCTACATCAGACTTCTTCCGCAAACGGCGAAACGCTTTGACTCGGTGAGTTTCGCGGCATTCCGACTTCGATGCCCCGGTTGCCGAAATTCAGTTGCCTTTGAATTTCGGGTGATCCCTCTTGAGCATGTATGCTTCTGCTACTTGTTCTACATCAGACTTCTTCCGCAAACGGCGAAACGCTTTGCCTCGGTGAGTTTCGCGGCATTCCGACTTCGATGCCCCGGTTGCCGAAATTCAGTTGCCTTTGAATTTCGGGTGATCCCTCTTGAGCATGTATGCTTCTGCTACTTGTTCTACATCAGACTTCTTCCGCAAACGGCGAAACGCTTTGCCTCGGTGAGTTTCGCGGCATTCCGACTTCGATGCCCCGGTTGCCGAAATTCAGTTGCCTTTGAATTTCGGGTGATCCCTCTTGAGCATGTATGCTTCTGCTACTTGTTCTACATCAGACTTCTTCCGCAAACGGCGAAACGCTTTGCCTCGGTGAGTTTCGCGGCATTCCGACTTCGATGCCCCGGTTGCCGAAATTCAGTTGCCTTTGAATTTCGGGTGATCCCTCTTGAGCATGTATGCTTCTGCTACTTGTTCTACATCAGACTTCTTCCGCAAACGGCGAAACGCTTTGCCTCGGTGAGTTTCGCGGCATTCCGACTTCGATGCCCCGTTGCCGAAATTCAGTTGCCTTTGAATTTCGGGTGATCCCTCTTGAGCATGTATGCTTCTGCTACTTGTTCTACATCAGACTTCTTCCGCAAACGGCGAAACGCTTTGCCTCGGTGAGTTTCGCGGCATTCCGACTTCGATGCCCGGTTGCCGAAATTCAGTTGCCTTTGAATTTCGGGTGATCCCTCTTGAGCATGTATGCTTCTGCTACTTGTTCTACATCAGACTTCTTCCGCAAACGGCGAAACGCTTTGCCTCGGTGAGTTTCGCGGCATTCCGACTTCGATGCCCCGGTTGCCGAAATTCAGTTGCCTTTGAATTTCGGGTGATCCCTCTTGAGCATGTATGCTTCTGCTACTTGTTCTACATCAGACTTCTTCCGCAAACGGCGAAACGCTTTGCCTCGGTGAGTTTCGCGGCATTCCGACTTCGATGCCCGGTTGCCGAAATTCAGTTGCCTTTGAATTTCGGGTGATCCCTCTTGAGCATGTATGCTTCTGCTACTTGTTCTACATCAGACTTCTTCCGCAAACGGCGAAACGCTTTGACTCGGTGAGTTTCGCGGCATTCCGACTTCGATGCCCCGGTTGCCGAAATTCAGTTGCCTTTGAATTTCGGGTGATCCCTCTTGAGCATGTATGCTTCTGCTACTTGTTCTACATCAGACTTCTTCCGCAAACGGCGAAACGCTTTGCCTCGGTGAGTTTCGCGGCATTCCGACTTCGATGCCCCGGTTGCCGAAATTCAGTTGCCTTTGAATTTCGGGTGATCCCTCTTGAGCATGTATGCTTCTGCTACTTGTTCTACATCACACTTCTTCCGCAAACGGCGAAACGCTTTGACTCGGTGAGTTTCGCGGCATTCCGACTTCGATGCCCCGGTTGCCGAAATTCAGTTGCCTTTGAATTTCGGGTGATCCCTCTTGAGCATGTATGCTTCTGCTACTTGTTCTACATCAGACTTCTTCCGCAAACGGCGAAACGCTTTGCCTCGGTGAGTTTCGCGGCATTCCGACTTCGATGCCCGGTTGCCGAAATTCAGTTGCCTTTGAATTTCGGGTGATCCCTCTTGAGCATGTATGCTTCTGCTACTTGTTCTACATCAGACTTCTTCCGCAAACGGCGAAACGCTTTGCCTCGGTGAGTTTCGCGGCATTCCGACTTCGATGCCCCGGTTGCCGAAATTCAGTTGCCTTTGAATTTCGGGTGATCCCTCTTGAGCATGTATGCTTCTGCTACTTGTTCTACATCAGACTTCTTCCGCAAACGGCGAAACGCTTTGACTCGGTGAGTTTCGCGGCATTCCGACTTCGATGCCCCGGTTGCCGAAATTCAGTTGCCTTTGAATTTCGGGTGATCCCTCTTGAGCATGTATGCTTCTGCTACTTGTTCTACATCAGACTTCTTCCGCAAACGGCGAAACGCTTTGCCTCGGTGAGTTTCGCGGCATTCCGACTTCGATGCCCCGGTTGCCGAAATTCAGTTGCCTTTGAATTTCGGGTGATCCCTCTTGAGCATGTATGCTTCTGCTACTTGTTCTACATCAGACTTCTTCCGCAAACGGCGAAACGCTTTGCCTCGGTGAGTTTCGCGGCATTCCGACTTCGATGCCCCGGTTGCCGAAATTCAGTTGCCTTTGAATTTCGGGTGATCCCTCTTGAGCATGTATGCTTCTGCTACTTGTTCTACATCAGACTTCTTCCGCAAACGGCGAAACGCTTTGCCTCGGTGAGTTTCGCGGCATTCCGACTTCGATGCCCCGGTTGCCGAAATTCAGTTGCCTTTGAATTTCGGGTGATCCCTCTTGAGCATGTATGCTTCTGCTACTTGTTCTACATCAGACTTCTTCCGCAAACGGCGAAACGCTTTGCCTCGGTGAGTTTCGCGGCATTCCGACTTCGATGCCCCGGTTGCCGAAATTCAGTTGCCTTTGAATTTCGGGTGATCCCTCTTGAGCATGTATGCTTCTGCTACTTGTTCTACATCAGACTTCTTCCAGCAACGGCGAAACGCTTTGCCTCGGTGAGTTTCGCGGCATTCCGACTTCGATGCCCGGTTGCCGAAATTCAGTTGCCTTTGAATTTCGGGTGATCCCTCTTGAGCATGTATGCTTCTGCTACTTGTTCTACATCAGACTTCTTCCGCAAACGGCGAAACGCTTTGACTCGGTGAGTTTCGCGGCATTCCGACTTCGATGCCCCGGTTGTCGAAATTCAGTTGCCTTTGAATTTCGGGTGATCCCTCTTGAGCATGTATGCTTCTGCTACTTGTTCTACATCAGACTTCTTCCGCAAACGGCGAAACGCTTTGCCTCGGTGAGTTTCGCGGCATTCCGACTTCGATGCCCCGGTTGCCGAAATTCAGTTGCCTTTGAATTTCGGGTGATCCCTCTTGAGCATGTATGCTTCTGCTACTTGTTCTACATCAGACTTCTTCCGGAAACGGCGAAAAACATTGACTAGGTGAGTGTCCCGGCATTCCGACTTCGATGCCCCGGTTGCCGAAATTCAGTTGCCTTTGAATTACGGGTGATCCCTCTTGAGCATGTAAGCTTCTGCTACTAGTTCTACATCACACTTCTTCCGCAAACGGCGAAACGCGTTGACTCGGTGAGTTTCGCGGCATTCCGACTTCGATGCCCGGTTGCCGAAATTCAGTTGCCTTTGAATTTCGGGTGATCCCTCTTGAGCATGTATGCTTCTGCTACTTGTTCTACATCAGACTTCTTCCGCAAACGGCGAAACGCTTTGCCTCGGTGAGTTTCGCGGCATTCCGACTTCGATGCCCCGGTTGCCGAAATTCAGTTGCCTTTGAATTTCGGGTGATCCCTCTTGAGCATGTATGCTTCTGCTACTTGTTCTACATCAGACTTCTTCCGCAAACGGCGAAACGCTTTGACTCGGTGAGTTTCGCGGCATTCCGACTTCGATGCCCCGGTTGCCGAAATTCAGTTGCCTTTGAATTTCGGGTGATCCCTCTTGAGCATGTATGCTTCTGCTACTTGTTCTACATCAGACTTCTTCCGCAAACGGCGAAACGCTTTGACTCGGTGAGTTTCGCGGCATTCCGACTTCGATGCCCCGGTTGCCGAAATTCAGTTGCCTTTGAATTTCGGGTGATCCCTCTTGAGCATGTATGCTTCTGCTACTTGTTCTACATCAGACTTCTTCCGCAAACGGCGAAACGCTTTGACTCGGTGAGTTTCGCGGCATTCCGACTTCGATGCCCCGGTTGCCGAAATTCAGTTGCCTTTGAATTTCGGGTGATCCCTCTTGAGCATGTATGCTTCTGCTACTTGTTCTACATCAGACTTCTTCCGCAAACGGCGAAACGCTTTGACTCGGTGAGTTTCGCGGCATTCCGACTTCGATGCCCCGGTTGCCGAAATTCAGTTGCCTTTGAATTTCGGGTGATCCCTCTTGAGCATGTATGCTTCTGCTACTTGTTCTACATCAGACTTCTTCCGCAAACGGCGAAACGCTTTGACTCGGTGAGTTTCGCGGCATTCCGACTTCGATGCCCCGGTTGCCGAAATTCAGTTGCCTTTGAATTTCGGGTGATCCCTCTTGAGCATGTATGCTTCTGCTACTTGTTCTACATCAGACTTCTTCCGCAAACGGCGAAACGCTTTGACTCGGTGAGTTTCGCGGCATTCCGACTTCGATGCCCCGGTTGCCGAAATTCAGTTGCCTTTGAATTTCGGGTGATCCCTCTTGAGCATGTATGCTTCTGCTACTTGTTCTACATCAGACTTCTTCCGCAAACGGCGAAACGCTTTGACTCGGTGAGTTTCGCGGCATTCCGACTTCGATGCCCCGGTTGCCGAAATTCAGTTGCCTTTGAATTTCGGGTGATCCCTCTTGAGCATGTATGCTTCTGCTACTTGTTCTACATCAGACTTCTTCCGCAAACGGCGAAACGCTTTGACTCGGTGAGTTTCGCGGCATTCCGACTTCGATGCCCCGGTTGCCGAAATTCAGTTGCCTTTGAATTTCGGGTGATCCCTCTTGAGCATGTATGCTTCTGCTACTTGTTCTACATCAGACTTCTTCCGCAAACGGCGAAACGCTTTGACTCGGTGAGTTTCGCGGCATTCCGACTTCGATGCCCCGGTTGCCGAAATTCAGTTGCCTTTGAATTTCGGGTGATCCCTCTTGAGCATGTATGCTTCTGCTACTTGTTCTACATCAGACTTCTTCCGCAAACGGCGAAACGCTTTGACTCGGTGAGTTTCGCGGCATTCCGACTTCGATGCCCCGGTTGCCGAAATTCAGTTGCCTTTGAATTTCGGGTGATCCCTCTTGAGCATGTATGCTTCTGCTACTTGTTCTACATCAGACTTCTTCCGCAAACGGCGAAACGCTTTGACTCGGTGAGTTTCGCGGCATTCCGACTTCGATGCCCGGGTTGCCGAAATTCAGTTGCCTTTGAATTTCGGGTGATCCCTCTTGAGCATGTATGCTTCTGCTACTTGTTCTACATCAGACTTCTTCCGCAAACGGCGAAACGCTTTGACTCGGTGAGTTTCGCGGCATTCCGACTTCGATGCCCCGGTTGCCGAAATTCAGTTGCCTTTGAATTTCGGGTGATCCCTCTTGAGCATGTATGCTTCTGCTACTTGTTCTACATCAGACTTCTTCCGCAAACGGCGAAACGCTTTGACTCGGTGAGTTTCGCGGCATTCCGACTTCGATGCCCCGGTTGCCGAAATTCAGTTGCCTTTGAATTTCGGGTGATCCCTCTTGAGCATGTATGCTTCTGCTACTTGTTCTACATCAGACTTCTTCCGCAAACGGCGAAACGCTTTGACTCGGTGAGTTTCGCGGCATTCCGACTTCGATGCCCGGTTGCCGAAATTCAGTTGCCTTTGAATTTCGGGTGATCCCTCTTGAGCATGTATGCTTCTGCTACTTGTTCTACATCAGACTTCTTCCGCAAACGGCGAAACGCTTTGACTCGGTGAGTTTCGCGGCATTCCGACTTCGATGCCCCGGTTGCCGAAATTCAGTTGCCTTTGAATTTCGGGTGATCCCTCTTGAGCATGTATGCTTCTGCTACTTGTTCTACATCAGACTTCTTCCGCAAACGGCGAAACGCTTTGACTCGGTGAGTTTCGCGGCATTCCGACTTCGATGCCCCGGTTGCCGAAATTCAGTTGCCTTTGAATTTCGGGTGATCCCTCTTGAGCATGTATGCTTCTGCTACTTGTTCTACATCAGACTTCTTCCGCAAACGGCGAAACGCTTTGACTCGGTGAGTTTCGCGGCATTCCGACTTCGATGCCCCGGTTGCCGAAATTCAGTTGCCTTTGAATTTCGGGTGATCCCTCTTGAGCATGTATGCTTCTGCTACTTGTTCTACATCAGACTTCTTCCGCAAACGGCGAAACGCTTTGACTCGGTGAGTTTCGCGGCATTCCGACTTCGATGCCCCGGTTGCCGAAATTCAGTTGCCTTTGAATTTCGGGTGATCCCTCTTGAGCATGTATGCTTCTGCTACTTGTTCTACATCAGACTTCTTCCGCAAACGGCGAAACGCTTTGCCTCGGTGAGTTTCGCGGCATTCCGACTTCGATGCCCCGGTTGCCGAAATTCAGTTGCCTTTGAATTTCGGGTGATCCCTCTTGAGCATGTATGCTTCTGCTACTTGTTCTACATCAGACTTCTTCCGCAAACGGCGAAACGCTTTGACTCGGTGAGTTTCGCGGCATTCCGACTTCGATGCCCGGTTGCCGAAATTCAGTTGCCTTTGAATTTCGGGTGATCCCTCTTGAGCATGTATGCTTCTGCTACTTGTTCTACATCAGACTTCTTCCGCAAACGGCGAAACGCTTTGACTCGGTGAGTTTCGCGGCATTCCGACTTCGATGCCCCGGTTGCCGAAATTCAGTTGCCTTTGAATTTCGGGTGATCCCTCTTGAGCATGTATGCTTCTGCTACTTGTTCTACATCAGACTTCTTCCGCAAACGGCGAAACGCTTTGACTCGGTGAGTTTCGCGGCATTCCGACTTCGATGCCCGGTTGCCGAAATTCAGTTGCCTTTGAATTTCGGGTGATCCCTCTTGAGCATGTATGCTTCTGCTACTTGTTCTACATCAGACTTCTTCCGCAAACGGCGAAACGCTTTGACTCGGTGAGTTTCGCGGCATTCCGACTTCGATGCCCCGGTTGCCGAAATTCAGTTGCCTTTGAATTTCGGGTGATCCCTCTTGAGCATGTATGCTTCTGCTACTTGTTCTACATCAGACTTCTTCCGCAAACGGCGAAACGCTTTGACTCGGTGAGTTTCGCGGCATTCCGACTTCGATGCCCCGGTTGCCGAAATTCAGTTGCCTTTGAATTTCGGGTGATCCCTCTTGAGCATGTATGCTTCTGCTACTTGTTCTACATCAGACTTCTTCCGCAAACGGCGAAACGCTTTGACTCGGTGAGTTTCGCGGCATTCCGACTTCGATGCCCGGGTTGCCGAAATTCAGTTGCCTTTGAATTTCGGATGATCGCTCTTGAGCATGTATGCTTGTGCTACTTGTTCTACATCAGACTTCTTCCGCAAACGCCGAAACGCTTGGACTCGATGAGTTTCGCGGCATTCCGACTTCGATGCCCGGTTGTCGAAATTAAGTTGCCTTTGAATTTCGGGTGATCCCTCTTGAGCATGTATGCTTCTGCTACTTGTTCTACATCACATTTCTTCCACAAACTGTGACACGCTTTGACTCGGTGAGTTTCGTGGCATTCCGACTTCGATGCCCCGGTTGCCGAAATTCAGTTGCCTTTGAATTTCGGGTGATCCCTCTTGAGCATGTATGCTTCTGCTACTTGTTCTACATCAGACTTCTTCTTCCGCAAACGGCGAAACGCTTTGACTCGGTGAGTTTCGCGGCATTCCGACTTCGATGCCCGGTTGCCGAAATTCAGTTGCCTTTGAATTTCGGGTGATCCCTCTTGAGCATGTATGCTTCTGCTACTTGTTCTACATCAGACTTCTTCCGCAAACGGCGAAACGCTTTGACTCGGTGAGTTTCGCGGCATTCCGACTTCGATGCCCCGGTTGCCGAAATTCAGTTGCCTTTGAATTTCGGGTGATCCCTCTTGAGCATGTATGCTTCTGCTACTTGTTCTACATCAGACTTCTTCCGCAAACGGCGAAACGCTTTGACTCAGTGAGTTTCGCGGTATTCCGACTTCGATGCCCAAGTTTCCGAAATTCAGCTGCCTTTGAATTTCGGGTGATCCCTATTGAGCATGTATGCTTCTGCTACTTGTTCTACATCATACATCTTCCGCTAACGGCGAAACACTTTGGCTCGGTGAGTTTCGCGGCATTCCGACTTCGATGCCCCGGTTGCCAAAATTTAGTTGCCTTTGAATTTCAAGTCATCCCTCTTGAGCCTGTATGCTTCTGCTACTTGTTCTACATCAGACTTCTTCCGCAAACGGCGAAACGCTTTGCCTCGGTGAGTTTCGCGGCATTCCGACTTCGATGCCCCGGTTGCCGAAATTCAGTTGCCGTTGAATTTCGTGTGATCCATCTTGAGCATGTATGCTTCTGCTACTTGTTCTACATCAGACTTCTTCCGCAAACGGCGAAACGCTTTGCCTCGGTGAGTTTCGCGGCGTTCCGACTTCGATGTCCCGGTTGCCGAAATTTAGTTGCCTTTGAATTTCGGGTGATCCCTCTTGAGCATGTATGCTTCTGCTACTTGTTCTACATCAGACATCTTCCGCAAACGGCAAAACTCTTTGCCTCGGTGAGTTTCGCGGCATTCCGATTTCGATGCCCGCGTTGCCGAAATTCAGTTGCCTTTGAGTTTCAGGTAATCCCTCTTGAGCCTTTATGCTTCTGCTACTTGTTCTACATCAGACTTCTTCCGCAAACGGCGAAACGCTTTGCCTCGGTGAGTTTCGCGGCATTCCGACTTCGATGCCCGGTTGCCGAAATTCAGTTGCCTTTGAATTTCAGGTGATCCCTCTTGAGCATGTATGCTTCTGCTACTTGTTCTACATCAGACTTCTTCCGCAAACGGCGAAACGCTTTGACTCGGTGAGTTTCGCGGCATTCCGACTTCGATGCCCCGGTTGCCGAAATTCAGTTGCCTTTGAATTTCGGGTGATCCCTCTTGAGCATGTATGCTTCTGCTACTTGTTCTACATCAGACTTCTTCCGCAAACGGCGAAACGCTTTGCCTCGGTGAGTTTCGCGGCATTCCGACTTCGATGCCCCGGTTGCCGAAATTCAGTTGCCTTTGAATTTCGGGTGATCCCTCTTGAGCATGTATGCTTCTGCTACTTGTTCTACATCAGACTTCTTCCGCAAACGGCGAAACGCTTTGCCTCGGTGAGTTTCGCGGCATTCCGACTTCGATGCCCCGGTTGCCGAAATTCAGTTGCCTTTGAATTTCGGGTGATCCCTCTTGAGCATGTATGCTTCTGCTACTTGTTCTACATCAGACTTCTTCCGCAAACGGCGAAACGCTTTGCCTCGGTGAGTTTCGCGGCATTCCGACTTCGATGCCCCGGTTGCCGAAATTCAGTTGCCTTTGAATTTCGGGTGATCCCTCTTGAGCATGTATGCTTCTGCTACTTGTTCTACATCAGACTTCTTCCGCAAACGGCGAAACGCTTTGAC
>CM055356.1:2953344-2966169 GCA_029228515.1 Populus alba x Populus x berolinensis | reverse complement strand
TTGTCCACCCAATTGCTTTCTTGTGTTTTCTCACCACTCTCAAAAGTTCTTGTTCCTGCTCTATGCTAAGTTTTGATGAAATCACAATAGGATATGATTCATCTTCCCCTAGAAAAGCATACTTAAGATCACTCGGTAAAGGCTTCCTTTCTGGTTTATAAGGTTGGACAAGAGATGCCTCCACTTTCACTTGGGGTGAAATCAAAGGCTCAAACGATGGGGTCCATTGACCTATTGACATAATAGGCATTGGATTTAGATAAGTCTCGAGTTCTCTTACTTCCTCATCAACACATTCCAAAGAATAAAGTCTTTCATCATTAATTAAAGTTCTTTCCAATGGATCCTTTACCCATTCTCTCTCAAAGTGTTCTTGACAAATTGTTTGGATCCAATCTACCTCTCTAATGTCCTCTCCACAGTCATATTCCCAAAAGACAATTTCATCACCCCATTCCTACAGTTAATTAAAGCATTGGATGTAGCTAGGAAAGGTCTACCTAAGATGGCTGGGATTGTAAACACCCAAACGAAAATATATATATGTCTATATATATATATATATATATAAAGAGAAAGAGAGAGAGAAAGATGGTGATGAACGCAGTTTTCACTGCCGATGCAGAAATCGGCAGCGACGCAGTTTTCGCTGCCGATGCAGAAATCGGCAGCGACGCAGTTTTTGCTGCCGATTCTGGTTTGGGCAGCGACGCAGTTTTCGCTGCCGATTCTGGATTGGGCAGCGACGCAGTTTTCGCTGCCGATGCAGAAATCGACAGCGACGCAGTTTTGGGCTGCCGAATTCTCAATCAACAGTGATGCACAGCTGGGAGGGAGGGGTAAAAAACTGGTTTTAGATAAACCAAACAAGGATAAGGACACACCTAAACCCACCCCCAAACAACCCAATTCATTTGATGGGTAGTATAAATACAAAGAGGGGAGAGAGAAGGACCCATCTTCTTCCCAAACCAGCAGCTGCATGTCATTCTTCCCTTCCCCTTTCACATCAAAAACATGAATCAAACTAGTAGAGTGTCTTGTGAGCTTGTGAGGGAGAGATGAGAACTTGAGAGAGGAGTGGGCAGCTGCATAGAGGAGAGGAAAAAGAGAGCTGGAAAACGTGAGAGGAAGAAGAAGGAGGAGAACCAGCAGCTGAAGAGAAAAGAATAGTGTCAAACCTTCCTCAAACTTGGTTAAAATAAGAAGGTATGGGTCATGGAACTCCCTTTCCTCTCCCCCTTAAGATCAAAAACGAAAATGAAGAAGAAAAGCCCTAAGAAAAATTAATCTAAGACTTAAGCCAACTATGGGGGAAACTGAAATTAACTAGGAGATCTAGCAAACAGAAGTGAAATAAAGTCAATTTCAGAACATCTAACAATTATGGTAGAAGCTGGCTTTAACTATAGGGTAAGCCAGCATGCATGTGTGTGTGTTCTGCTGGAATGAATGTGTTTCTGCTGTGATGTTGGTGCTGAAATTAAATGTGTTCTGTTGAGATGTTGCTGCTGGAATTAATGTGTTTTGTTGTGATGATTGTTGCTGCAATTAATGTGTTCTGCTGTGATGTTCTTGCTGGAATTTAATGTGTTCTGCTGTGATGTTAGTGCTGGAATTTAATGTGTTCTGCTGTGATGTTATTGCTGGAATTTTGTTGAAGAACTATGTGCTGATATTGATGGTTCCGAGTTGCGAAATTCTGTTTCCCTGCCGCAACGGAACCTCCTGCAGCGAATTGATATTCGCTGCCGATTTGTGTGTTGCGCAGCGAAATTCTGTTTCGCTCCCGCAACTGAACCTGCTGCAGCGAATTGATATTCGCTGCCGATTTGTGTGTTGCGCAGCGAAATTTTGTTTCGCTGCCGCAACTGAACCTGCTGCAGCGAATTGATATTCGCTGCCGATTTGTGTGTTGCGCAGCGAAATTCTGTTTCGCTGCCGCAACTGAACCTCCTGCAGCGAATTGATATTCGCTGCCGATTTGTGTGTTGCGCAGCGAAATTATGTTTCGCTGCCGCGACTGAACTTCCTGCAGCGAATTGATATTCGTTGCCAAGTTGTGCGTTGTGCAGCGAAACTGCGGCACCAACAGCGATGCAGTTTTCGCTGCCGAACTGGCAGCCCGCAGCTAACCAGTTCTCGCTGGCCTGAATTCCTACAATAAGCCTCCTAGGCATAATGACCTAAATGCTAGTAACAATCTCATGTATATGATAGTGTATAAATAAGGAACACTTGAATGTGAACATATGAACTCTTGAAATAAGTGTGATGATGAGTATGAATCAAAAATAAAATATAATGCAACTGTGTGGATGTTGTTGACTATTGATAGTCTTAGGTGGTGCGGTCGGGATTGGACCATCATCAAGAAAGACAGGATCGCCCAACAAGGGTGGAGCATGTAGGTGAACATTGCACCTTCCTTTTTCTTAACGTTGAATCTTGAAATATTTTAACTTAGAGTTCTATCATATTGTTAGAACCGATATTAGATTGATGAACGCTTAAAAGTTGATTAAAGATTGATTATCTTCGGCTAATGGAATCCGAATGGATGGCCGGGAACAAAAGAGTGATTAGCTTCGGGCTAATGGCATCCAATCGGATGGCCGGGAACAAAGAATGATTAGCTTCGGCTAATGGCGTCCCCGAAAAGGGATGGCCCGGGACAAAAGAAGTGATTAGCTTGGACTAATGGCAATCCAAACGGATGGCCGGAGACAAAAAAAATGATTAAGCTTCGGCTAATGGCGTCCGAAGGGATGGCCGTGACAATAGAACGATTAGCTTCGTGCTAATGGCATCCGAAAGGATGGCCGGGACAAAGGAGTGATTATCTGTCCGGGTAATGGCATCCAAAACGGATGGCCGGGACAAAGAATGAATTAGCTTTTGCTAATGGGGCGTCCGACATGGATTGGCCGAGATGAAGGACTATATTAGCTTCCGGCTAATGGCAAATCCAAACGGATGGATGGCCCGGGATAAAAGAGTGATTCTGCGGCCGATTCAGAAATTGGCAGCGACTGCAGATTCCGCTGTCGATTCTGGATCATCAGCAGACGCAGATTCTGGATCGGCAAATCGACGCAGATTCTGCTGCCGATACAGAAAATCGGCAGTCGACGCAAAGATTTTCCCGCTGCCGATGACAGAAATCGGCATGCGACGCCAGAATTTCCGCTGCCGATTCCTTGTGGATCCGTGCAGGCGACGCAGCTTTCCGGAGTCCACAGATGGCCGACACAAATGAATGACTAGTTTTTGGCGCAATGGCATCCCGAGAAACTTTGTGTATCTATATGTACTACTTAGATGTTGTAAGCAAATACATGAAGAAATTTATAATTGTTTAATGTTTTATTATAATTGCCAAACCGTGAGTTAACCATTCTTATTATTATTAAAGTATTTGCATTCTCTTACAATGATTGTATTGCTGCAAGGGACTTACACACCATACGGAGAATGTCTAGAGAAACCGCGATACACGGGAACCTACTTTAGGCTAAGGAACTATGTAGATGTATCTTAAATCACGAATGTATTTTGTATGGATCAATGTACTAACAATGTCATGAACTAAAAATTTATTAGAACCTTATTTGTTTAAAATTGTGATGACTATTAGTGAGGATAAGAAATGCAAACTCGATGTCCATGTAATATATTTTAATACGAACTTCAAATCATGCAACTTAATATTATGTGCTTGTGTAAGATTCGCTCTTAAAAGAAAATGGTGATTGTATGGATTGTATTTTGATGATGTGAGAATTCAAGTTCTTTGATTTCCAGCACCATGTTGATTACATATATATATATAAAAAAAAATTACTGTTTGTGTTGGGCTTGGAAAGCCGGGTTGTTATAGGGATGGGAGCATTAGAACCTTGAATAGGTGCGGAGTCTAACACTACAAAATCAACAGGAAAGTAGAATTTATCTACTTGGACCAACACATCCTCAACAATACCCCTAGGAATCTTGATTGACCTATCAGCTAATTGAAGGGTGATTCGAGTAGGCTTGATTTCTCCTAAACCTAATTGTTCGTAAACAGTGTAGGGTATCAAATTCACACTTGCTCCTAAATCCAACAAAGCTTGGTCTATCTTATGACTTCCAATAATGCATGAAAATGGTAGGACAACCAGGATCTTTGTATTTGGGAGGGGTCTTAAACTGGATGATGGCACTAGCATGCTCAGTTAGAAAGGCTCTTTCTTTCACATTCAATCTCCTTTTGACTGTGCATAAGTCCTTAAGGAACTTTGCATAAGATAGGACTTGTTTAATTGCATCAAGGAGTTGAATGTTGACTTTCACTTGTTTGAACAATTCATAGATTTCCGAGTTCATAAGATCATGTTTAGGTTTCCCTAACCTCCTGTGGAAATGGTGCTCTAGGAACAAATTCTAAATCACTCACTTTGACTCCAATTTTTCTTGAATCATCTCCTTTCTCACTCATCTCTTTCTCATTTATCTCGCCTTCTTTGTCACTCAAACTCTCATTTGTCACTTGTGTTTTGATTCCCTCTTCACTCTCCCTAGATTTCTCCTCCACAATACCTTTAGGAATCCCAAAACCTATAGCTTTGTCAACAATCTTTCCACTTCTAAGGGTAGTGATGGCTTGGACTTGTTCATGGTTTGAAGGTTCACTAAGTGAGGATTCACTCATGTGTACCTGACCTCTAGGATTTGGCATTGGTTGAGCTGGGATCTTTCCCTTCTCTTGAATGCTTAGTGATTGAGTCAACTTGGTGAGTTGACTTCGAATGTCATCTAAGGTCCTATTGTTCAGGTCTTGAAATTTGTAAGCTTGGTTGTTGATTCCTCCTTGTGTTTGCATGAATTGTTGAAGAGTATCCTCTAGGGATCTCTTATGAGGTGGTTGGTACGTGTTATGTGTGGGAGCATGAAATGGTTGGGGTGGAGGTTGAAATGTTTGAGGTACTGAAGAGCCCTCATTTCTCCATCCAAAATTTGGGTGGTTCCTCCATCCAGGATTATAGGTCTCAGAGTAGGGATTGCCTACTTGGTTTGAAAATGGCTTTCTAACATTACTTGAATCAGAAGTTTGGCCATATAGCACTTCCTTGAAGGCTGGAATGGTAGGACACTCAGTTGTCCCATGCCCTTTGCTCTCACAAACAACACAACTTTCCTCTTGTTGTTCACTCATGACATGCACTTTTTTAATCTCAAGAGACTCTACTTTTCCTAGCCAATGAGGCTAATCTAACATTAAGATCATCAGTCTCTTTTAATTGGAACTTCCCACTGGAATGAGAAATGGTGTTTCTAGACTCAACATGAAGTGGCATAGAAGTCTCCCATTGCTTTGTGTTTTCAGCCAATAGATCAAAAAAATCAAAGGCTTCACTTGGTTCTTTGTCATAAACTCACCATTACACATGGTTGACACTAGCTTTTTAAAATCTGCGATAAGAGAGTCCCTAGAAGAAACTCACTAACCTCCACATCTCAAAACCATGGTGGGGGCATGCATTTAACAAGACTTTGAACCTTTCCCAAGCTTGGTGAAATGACTCATTTGGACTACAAGAAAAATTCATCATTTGACGTTGTAAGGCTGCCGTCCTATGATGGGGAAGTATTTTTTCAAAAATTCAGCTTGCATATCTCTCCATGTACCTATAGACCTAGGAACGTAAGGATTTTAGCCAAAGCTTGGCTTTATCCTTTAGAGAGAATGGGAACAATTTAAGCCGAATAGTTTCCTCAGTGCATGTTCTATCAATAAAAGTATTACATACCTCTTCAAAGTCCTTAATGTGTATGTATGGATTTTCAGAATCCATACCGTGAAATGTGGGAAGAAGTTGAATCATGCCCGGTTTCATATTGAAAGCTTGTTGATTAAGAGGCAAGATAATACACGAAGATGTACTTTGTCTAGCCGGGTGAAGATACTCTCTAAGAGTTTCGAAAATTAGGTTTATCATTAAATTGTGGAGGTCCATTACCATGAACACTCCCTTCACCCTCTACATCTTCAACATTAGCCATGATAAAATAATAATAATAATAATAAAATAACAATTATATGATACGAAAGGAAAGGAGAGAAAAAAAAAACAAAAACAAAAAAACAAAAAAAAAGATTGCAAATAAAAGTAAATGAAACGTACAAGATAAAGTAATGGCTCAAAAATAAAAATACAACAAATTAAGAAATTCACTCTCCAACTAATAAACAATATTAACAACAATAAACATTAAAAGATAAGTATAACAAGCATGAATAAAGAGGCGGTAATATCGGCCAAGCACTTCAAACAATAAATATAAAAGAAATAATAACAATAAATAACAACAAAATAAAATAAACAAGAGGCGTAATACCGGCCAAGCACTTTAGACAATAAATATAAAAGAAATAATAAAAATAAATAAAAACAAAATAAAATAAACAAGAGGCGGTAATACCGGCCAAGCACTTTAGACAATAAATATAAGAGAAATAACAACAACAAAATAAAATAAACAAGAGGCGGTAAAACCAGCCTTATAATATAAACAATAAATATTAGAAACTAACTAGAATAAACAATAAAAGAAAAATGGTTGAACCAACCAAAATCCAACAATTAATAGTCCAATATCCAAAAAGTTGAGGTCAAATTTTTTTTTTTTAGGCGGTAAAACCAGCCATTTGATTTTTTTATTTATATGATTTTTTTTTTCAATAATCAATTATAAATTTGTTACCTTTGCTTGCTAGCTCCCCGGCAACGGCGCCAAAATTGCTTGACTGCTTTTTATGATCGGCTTGTTTTAACTCGCAAGTGCACGAGTGTGCGATGTAGCAATTAACTCGGTAAGATCGAGGTCATATCCACAGAGAGCTAGATCTGGAAAATAAGCTAGGTAACAACAAAAAAAACTCAAGAGAAATTAAATTAACAATAACTTGGTTGAAAATAATGGATGGATTTGTTTTCAAAGATGAAAAAGTGTAAATAGATTTTAAAAGACAAGAAAAAGTAAGTCTTGGTCCAAATCAATTTTAATGGTGATGTATTGCTGATTTCTTCAACATATATAAGATAACTCAACCTAATATTAACGATGGTGATATTAGATCGGAAGATATTACAATGAAGTTTTAAAAAGATGAAGATTAATTATTGCTTAAGAATGAACAAGTACTTTCAAATTAAGTAAGTACATTGAATCAAGCAATCTCTATACCAAAACTAAGGTTTGTGCATAAAAATTCAAGATTATAACATTACCTAAATGATTTCTAAAATTTCTTTGCAATAATAAAACATTCATGAAGAAAATGAGAAGATAAACATTAAGATTCATTCATATCTTAAAGAACTCACCTCAATCACCATCATCCTTGATTTGGATCCAAGAAAGAGATTAGCCAACCATGATTATATGTAAGAACACTTTAATAAACATGAAATAACTTGAATCAAACTGAAATAATAAGTTTTACAAACTAAAGAACCGAAATCTACAAAGAAGAACACAACAGAATTTCAGTAAAAATTCGGACACAAATCTGACTCTAAATTTGGACAGCAATTCGACCCTCTTAGAAGCCTTCCCTGGAGATGGCTATTAGAGACATATTTATAGGCAATTCTGTTATCTTTCCAGATCATTAAAGAATAGCTCATTTGGAAATCTGAGTCAACGGTTATGGGCAAAACACCGAAAGGTGTTCTGGAAAATTAAATCAGGCCAACTTGGAGAACACTTTGGTGCACGTTTTTCTTCCTCCTTTATGAGCTGTTTCTTTCTTCTTTTTGACCCAAAATAATGTCACAATGTCCCCCTCCAGCTTTCCATCCATGTGCTTGCCCTCTTGGATCAATTAATTGCCCAAAATAAATCAAATGTTATTTGTTGTGTGGACATGTAAGATCATGGATTGTGCTTGGGCTGATTTGGAGGCTGATTTGGGGCTGATTTGGGGCTGAACTTGAGGCTGAATTTGAGCATCAAATAAGTATACAAATGTACATATTATTTGGGCTAAGATTGACATTGAAACCTTGAGTGTTTGATGGTTGAAGTTTGCACACAACATAAGGCAAGTTTGGGCTTGAAATAGATCATATGATATTCTTTTCTAGAATTGGAATATAATTGATTTTTGGGGCAAATTTAGAGCACTAATTTGAACCAAGATTTGCTTCAATCTTCAACTAAATTTCTCTTCAATTCTTTGTTCTGAATTCTGACGTTGAATTTTCTGAAATAATTCATTTAAGCTCCATAAACCTATCAAAACATTAAAAGAAACTTCATTACTAAAAAGCACATCACTTATTATAAAAACCCAAATAAAAACAATAAATACATATGTAAAATAAAAGACTTAATGATACTTTTGATGCACAATCAATCCCTCTTGAGCATGTATGCTTCTGCTACTTATTCTACATCAGACTTCTTCCGCAAACAGCAAAACGCTTTGCCTCGGTGAGTTTCGCGGCATTCCGAATTCGATCCCCCGGTTGCCGAAATTCAGTTGCCTTTGAAATTAGGGTGATCCCTCTTTAGCATGTATGCTTCTGCTACTTGTTCTACATCAGACTTGTTCCGCAAACGGAGAAACGCTTTGACTCGATGAGTTTCGCGGCATTCTGACTTTGATGCCCAGGTTGCCGAAATTCAGTTGCCTTTGAGTTTCGGGTGATCCCTCTTGAGCATGTAAGCTTCTGCCACTTGTTCTACATCACGCATCTTCCGCAAACGAAGAAACGCGTTGCCTCGGTGAGTTTCACCGCATTCCGACTTTGATGCCCCCGTTGCTGAAATTCAGTTGCCCTTGAATTTCGGGTGATCCCTCTTGAGCATGTATGCTTCTGCTACATGTTCTACATCAGACATCTTCCCCAAACGGCGAAACGCTTTGACTCGGTTAGTTTCGCGGCATTCCACCTTCGATTCCGCGATTGCTGAAATTCAGTTGCCCTTGAATTTGGGGTGAACCCTCTTGTTCTACATCAGACATCTTTCGCAAATGGCTAAACGTTTTGCCTCGGTGAGTTTGGCGGCATTCCGACATCAATGCCCAGGTTGCCGATATTCAGTTGCCCTTGAATTTCGGGTGATCCCTCTTGAGCATGTATGCTTCTGCGACTTGTTCTACATCAGACTTCCTCCGCAAACGGCGAAACGCTTTGACTCGGTGAGTTGGCGGCATTTCGACATCGATGCCTAGGTTGCCGAAATTCAGTTGCCTTTGAATTTCGGGTGATCCCTCTTGAGCATGTAAGCTTCTGGCACTTGTTCTACATCAGACATCTTCCGCAAACGGAGAAACGCGTTGCCTCGGTGAGTTTCACCGCATTCCGGCTTCGATGCCTCGGTTGCCGAAATTCAGTTGCCTTTGAATTTCGTGTGATCCCTCTTGAGCATGTATGCTTATGCTACTTGTTCTACATCAGACATCTTCCGGAAACGGCGAAACGCTTTGCCTCGGTGAGTTTCGCGGCATTCCGACTTCGATGCCCCGGTTGCCGAAATTCAGTTGCCTTTGAATTTCGTGTGATCCCTCTTGAGCATGTATGCTTCTGCTATTTGTTCTACATAACACTTCTTCCGCATACGGCGAAACGCTTTGCCTCGGTGAGTTTCGCGGCATTCCGACTTCGATGCCCCGGTTGCTGAAATTCAGTTGACTTTGAATTTCATGTGATCCCACTTGAACATGTATGCTTCTACTACTAGTTCTACATAACACTTCTTCCGCTTACGGGGAAACGCTTTGCCTCGGTGAGTTTCGCGGCATTCCGACTTCGATGCCCCGGTTGCTGAAATTCAGTTGCCTTTGAATTTCGTGTGATCCCTCTTGAGCATGTATGCTTATGCTACTTGTTCTACATCAGACATCTTCCGGAAACGGCGAAACGCTTTGCCTTTGTGAGTTTCGCGGCATTCCGACTTCGATGCCCTGGTTGCCGAAATTCAGTTGCCTTTGAATTTCGTGTGATCCCTCTTGAGCATGTATGCTTCTGCTACTTGTTCTACATAACACTTCTTCCGCATACGGCGAAACGCTTTGCCTCGGTGAGTTTCGCGACATTCCGACTTCGATGCCCCAGTTATCGAAATTCAGTTGCCTTTGAATTTCGGGTGATCCCTCTGGAGCATGTACGCTTCTGCTACTTTTTCTACATCAGACTTCTTCTGCAAACAGCGAAACGCTTTACCTCGGTGAGTTTGGCGGCATTCCGACTTCGATGCCCCCGTTGCCGAAGTTCAGTTGCCTTTCAATTTCGGGTGATCCCTCTTCAGCATGTATGCTTCTGCTACTTATTCTACATCAGACTTCTTCCGCAAACAGCGAAATGCTTTGCCTCGGTGAGTTTCGCAGCATTCCGAATTCGATGCCCCGGTTGCCGAAATTCAGTTGCCTTTGAAATTAGGGTGATCCCTCTTTAGCATGTATGCTTCTGCTACTTGTTCTACATCAGACTTGTTCCGCAAACGGAGAAACGCTTTGACTCGGTGAGTTTCGCGGCATTCTGACTTTGATGCCCAGGTTGCCGAAATTCAGTTGCCTTTGAATTTCGGGTGATCCTTCTTGAGCATGTCTGCTTCTGCTAATTGTTCTACATCAGACTTCTTCCGCAAACGGCGAAACCCTTTGCCTCGGTGAGTTTCACGTCATTCCGACTTCGATGCCCCGGTTGCCGAAATTCAGTTGACTTTGAATTTCGTGTGATCCCTCTTAAGCATGTATGCTTCTGCTACTTGTTCTACATCAGACATCTTCCGGAAACGGCGAAACACTTTGCCTCGGTGAGTTTCGCGGCATTACGCCTTCGATACCCCGGTTGCCGAAATTCAGTTGCCTTTGAATTTCGTGTGATCCCTCTTGAGCATGTATGCTTATGCTACTTGTTCTACATCAGACATCTTCCGAAACTGCGAAACGCTTTGCCTCGGTGAGTTTCGCGGCATTCCGACTTCGATGCCCCGGTTGCCGAAATTCAGTTGCCTTTGAATTTCGGGTGATCCCTCTTGAGCATGTATGCTTCTGCTATTTGTTCTACATCAGACTTCTTCCGCAAACGGCGAAAATCTTTGCCTCGGTGAGTTTGGCGGCATTCTGACTTCGATGCCCCCGTTGCCGAAGTTCAGTTGCCTTTGAATTTCGGGTGATCCCTCTTGAGCATGGATGCTTCTGCTATTTGTTCTACATCAGACTTCTTTCGCAAACGGCGAAACGCTTTGCCTTGGTGAGTTTCGCGGCATACCGACTTCAATGCTCGGTTGCCGAAATTCAGTTGCCTTTGAATTTCGGGTGATCCCTCTGGAGCATGTATGCTTTTGCTACTTTTTCTACATCAGACATCTTCCGCAAACGGAGAAACGCGTTGCCTTGGTGAGTTTCACCGCATTCCGGCTTCGATGCCTCGGTTGCCAAAATTCAGTTGCCTTGGAATTTCGGGTGATCCCTCTTGAGCATGTATGCTTCTGCTATTTGTTCTACATAACACTTCTTCCGCATACGGCGAAACGCTTTGCCTTGGTGAGTTTCGCGGCATTTCGACTTCCATGCTCGCTTGCCGAAATTTAGTTGCCTTTGAATTTCGGGTGATCCCTCTTGAGCATGTATGCTTCTGCTACTTGTTCTACATCAGACTTCTTCCGCAAACGGCGAAACGCTTTGACTCAGTGAGTTTCGCGGCATTCCGACTTCGATGCCCCAGTTGCCGAAATTCAGTTGCCTTTGAATTTCGGGTGATCCTTCTTGAGCATGTCTGCTTCTGCTAATTGTTCTACATCAGACTTCTTCCGCAAACGGCGAAACGCTTTGCCTCGGTGAGTTTCGCGGCATTCCGACTTCGATGCCCCGGTTGCCGAAATACAGTTGACTTTGAATTTCGTGTGATCCCTATTGAGCATGTATGCTTCTGCTACTAGTTCTACATAACACTTCTTCCGCTTACGGGGAAACGCTTTGCCTCGGTGAGTTTCGCGACATTCCGACTTCGATGCCCCGGTTGCCGAAATTCAGTTGCCTTTGAATTTCGTGTGATCCCTCTTAAGCATGTATGCTTATGCTACTTGTTCTACATCAGACATCTTCCGGAAACGGCGAAACGCTTTGCCTCGGTGAGTTTCGCGGCATTCCGACTTCGATGCCCCCGTTGCCGAAGTTCAGTTGCCTTTGAATTTCGGGTGATCCCTCTTCAGCATGTATGCTTCTGCTATTTGTTCTACATCAGACTTCTTCCGCAAACGGCGAAACGCTTTGCCTTGGTGAGTTTCGCGGCATTCCGACTTCAATGCTTGGTTGCCGAAATTCAGTTGCCTTTGAATTTCGGGTGATCCCTCTTGAGCATGTATGCTTCTGCTACTTGTTCTACATCAAACTTCTTCCGACATAAACGGCGAGAAATCGCTTTGACTCGGTGAGTGTTCGGCGAACATATCCGACTTGTCGATGCCCCCAGTTTGCCGAAATTCAGTTGCCTTTGAATTTCGGGTCGATCCTTCTTGTGAGACATTAGTCCTTGCTTGTCTGCTAATTGTTGCTACATACAGACTGCCTCTTTCCCGCAAAAACGGCGAAACGCTTTGCCAAAAAGTTCAGTGAGTTTCACGTCATTTCCGACTTCGAATGCCCCGGTTGCCCAAAAATTCAGTTGACTTTTGAATTTCGTAGTGATCCCTCTTGAGCATGTATGTCTTCTGCTACTTGTTCTACATCAAGGAACATCTTCGCGGAAACGGCGAAACACTATTGCCCTATAGTCGGTGAGAATTTCGCAGCATTCCGCCTTCGATGCCGACCGGTTGCCGAAATTC
>CM055356.1:2907415-2953244 GCA_029228515.1 Populus alba x Populus x berolinensis | reverse complement strand
ATCGAGTCAAAGCCTTTCGCCGTTTGCGGAAGAGTCTGATGTTGAACAAGTAGCGGAAGCATACATGCTCAAGAGGGATCACCCGAAATTCAAAGGCAATGAATTTCGGCAACCGGGGCATCGAAGTCGGATTGCCGCGAAACTCTCCGAGTCAAAGCGGTTCGTCTTTTGCGGATGGGGAAGAAGTCTGATGTAGAACAAGTAGCGGATTCATACATGCTTAAGAGGGATCACCCGAAACTCAAAGGCAACTGAATTTCGGCAACCTTGGTATCAAAGTCAGAATGCCGCGAAACTCATCGAGTCAAAGCGTTTCGCCGTTTGCGGAAGAAGTCTGATGTAGAACAAGTAGCA
Organism: Populus alba x Populus x berolinensis; assembly: GCA_029228515.1. Taxonomy (NCBI): domain Eukaryota; kingdom Viridiplantae; phylum Streptophyta; class Magnoliopsida; order Malpighiales; family Salicaceae; genus Populus; species Populus alba x Populus x berolinensis. Next base: position 2,952,890 of record CM055356.1, on the reverse strand, counting down.
GAAGCATAAATGCTCAAGAGGGATCACCCGAAATTCAAAGGCAACTGAATTTCGGCAATCGAGCATTGAAGTCGGAATGCCGCGAAACTCACCAAGGCAAAGCGTTTCGCCGTTTGCGGAAGAAGTCTGATGTAGAACAAATAGCAGAAGCATACATGCTCAAGAGGGATCACCCGAAATTCAAAGGCAACTGAATTTCGGCAACCGGGGCATCGAAGTCGGAATGCCGCGAAACTCACCAAGGCAAAGCGTTTCGCCGTTTGCGGAAGAAGTCTGATGTAGAACAAATAGCAGAAGCATACATGCTCAAGAGGGATCACCCGAAATTCAAAGGCAACTGAACTTCGGCATCGGGGGCATCGAATTCGGAATGCCGCCAAACTCACCGAGACAAAGCGTTTCGCCGTTTGCGGAAGAAGTCTGATGTAGAACAATTAGCAGAAGCAGACATGCTCAAGAAGGATCACCCGAAATTCAAAGGCAACTGAATTTCGGCAACTGGGGCATCAAAGTCGGAATGCCGCGAAACTCACTGAGTCAAAGCGTTTCGCCGTTAGCGGAAGAAGTCTGATGTAGAACAAGTAGCAGAAGCATACATGCTCAAGAGGGATCACCCGAAATTCAAAGGCAACTAAATTTCGGCAAGCGAGCATGGAAGTCGGAATGCCGCGAAACTCACCGAGTCAAAGCGTTTCGCCGTTTGCGGAAGAAGTCTGATGTAGAACAAGTAGCAGAAGCATACATGCTCAAGAGGGATCACCCGAAATTCAAAGGCAACTGAATTTCGGCAACCGGGGCATCGAAGTCGGAATGCCGCGAAACTCACCGAGTCAAAGCGTTTCGCCGTTTGCGGAAGAAGTCTGATGTAGAACAAGTAGCAGAAGCATACATGCTCAAGAGGGATCACCCGAAATTCAAAGGCAACTGAATTTCGGCAACCGGGGCATCGAAGTCGGAATGCCGCGAAACTCACCGAGTCAAAGCGTTTCGCCGTTTGCGGAAGAAGTCTGATGTAGAACAAGTAGCAGAAGCATACATGCTCAAGAGGGATCACCCGAAATTCAAAGGCAACTGAATTTCGGCAACCGGGGCATCGAAGTCGGAATGCCGCGAAACTCACCGAGTCAAAGCGTTTCGCCGTTTGCGGAAGAAGTCTGATGTAGAACAAGTAGCAGAAGCATACATGCTCAAGAGGGATCACCCGAAATTCAAAGGCAACTGAATTTCGGCAACCGGGGCATCGAAGTCGGAATGCCGCGAAACTCACCGAGTCAAAGCGTTTCGCCGTTTGCGGAAGAAGTCTGATGTAGAACAAGTAGCAGAAGCATACATGCTCAAGAGGGATCACCCGAAATTCAAAGGCAACTGAATTTCGGCAACCGGGGCATCGAAGTCGGAATGCCGCGAAACTCACCGAGTCAAAGCGTTTCGCCGTTTGCGGAAGAAGTCTGATGTAGAACAAGTAGCAGAAGCATACATGCTCAAGAGGGATCACCCGAAATTCAAAGGCAACTGAATTTCGGCAACCGGGGCATCGAAGTCGGAATGCCGCGAAACTCACCGAGTCAAAGCGTTTCGCCGTTTGCGGAAGAAGTCTGATGTAGAACAAGTAGCAGAAGCATACATGCTCAAGAGGGATCACCCGAAATTCAAAGGCAACTGAATTTCGGCAACCGGGGCATCGAAGTCGGAATGCCGCGAAACTCACCGAGTCAAAGCGTTTCGCCGTTTGCGGAAGAAGTCTGATGTAGAACAAGTAGCAGAAGCATACATGCTCAAGAGGGATCACCCGAAATTCAAAGGCAACTGAATTTCGGCAACCGGGGCATCGAAGTCGGAATGCCGCGAAACTCACCGAGTCAAAGCGTTTCGCCGTTTGCGGAAGAAGTCTGATGTAGAACAAGTAGCAGAAGCATACATGCTCAAGAGGGATCACCCGAAATTCAAAGGCAACTGAATTTCGGCAACCGGGGCATCGAAGTCGGAATGCCGCGAAACTCACCGAGTCAAAGCGTTTCGCCGTTTGCGGAAGAAGTCTGATGTAGAACAAGTAGCAGAAGCATACATGCTCAAGAGGGATCACCCGAAATTCAAAGGCAACTGAATTTCGGCAACCGGGGCATCGAAGTCGGAATGCCGCGAAACTCACCGAGTCAAAGCGTTTCGCCGTTTGCGGAAGAAGTCTGATGTAGAACAAGTAGCAGAAGCATACATGCTCAAGAGGGATCACCCGAAATTCAAAGGCAACTGAATTTCGGCAACCGGGGCATCGAAGTCGGAATGCCGCGAAACTCACCGAGTCAAAGCGTTTCGCCGTTTGCGGAAGAAGTCTGATGTAGAACAAGTAGCAGAAGCATACATGCTCAAGAGGGATCACCCGAAATTCAAAGGCAACTGAATTTCGGCAACCGGGGCATCGAAGTCGGAATGCCGCGAAACTCACCGAGTCAAAGCGTTTCGCCGTTTGCGGAAGAAGTCTGATGTAGAACAAGTAGCAGAAGCATACATGCTCAAGAGGGATCACCCGAAATTCAAAGGCAACTGAATTTCGGCAACCGGGGCATCGAAGTCGGAATGCCGCGAAACTCACCGAGTCAAAGCGTTTCGCCGTTTGCGGAAGAAGTCTGATGTAGAACAAGTAGCAGAAGCATACATGCTCAAGAGGGATCACCCGAAATTCAAAGGCAACTGAATTTCGGCAACCGGGGCATCGAAGTCGGAATGCCGCGAAACTCACCGAGTCAAAGCGTTTCGCCGTTTGCGGAAGAAGTCTGATGTAGAACAAGTAGCAGAAGCATACATGCTCAAGAGGGATCACCCGAAATTCAAAGGCAACTGAATTTCGGCAACCGGGGCATCGAAGTCGGAATGCCGCGAAACTCACCGAGTCAAAGCGTTTCGCCGTTTGCGGAAGAAGTCTGATGTAGAACAAGTAGCAGAAGCATACATGCTCAAGAGGGATCACCCGAAATTCAAAGGCAACTGAATTTCGGCAACCGGGGCATCGAAGTCGGAATGCCGCGAAACTCACCGAGTCAAAGCGTTTCGCCGTTTGCGGAAGAAGTCTGATGTAGAACAAGTAGCAGAAGCATACATGCTCAAGAGGGATCACCCGAAATTCAAAGGCAACTGAATTTCGGCAACCGGGGCATCGAAGTCGGAATGCCGCGAAACTCACCGAGTCAAAGCGTTTCGCCGTTTGCGGAAGAAGTCTGATGTAGAACAAGTAGCAGAAGCATACATGCTCAAGAGGGATCACCCGAAATTCAAAGGCAACTGAATTTCGGCAACCGGGGCATCGAAGTCGGAATGCCGCGAAACTCACCGAGTCAAAGCGTTTCGCCGTTTGCGGAAGAAGTCTGATGTAGAACAAGTAGCAGAAGCATACATGCTCAAGAGGGATCACCCGAAATTCAAAGGCAACTGAATTTCGGCAACCGGGGCATCGAAGTCGGAATGCCGCGAAACTCACCGAGTCAAAGCGTTTCGCCGTTTGCGGAAGAAGTCTGATGTAGAACAAGTAGCAGAAGCATACATGCTCAAGAGGGATCACCCGAAATTCAAAGGCAACTGAATTTCGGCAACCGGGGCATCGAAGTCGGAATGCCGCGAAACTCACCGAGTCAAAGCGTTTCGCCGTTTGCGGAAGAAGTCTGATGTAGAACAAGTAGCAGAAGCATACATGCTCAAGAGGGATCACCCGAAATTCAAAGGCAACTGAATTTCGGCAACCGGGGCATCGAAGTCGGAATGCCGCGAAACTCACCGAGTCAAAGCGTTTCGCCGTTTGCGGAAGAAGTCTGATGTAGAACAAGTAGCAGAAGCATACATGCTCAAGAGGGATCACCCGAAATTCAAAGGCAACTGAATTTCGGCAACCGGGGCATCGAAGTCGGAATGCCGCGAAACTCACCGAGTCAAAGCGTTTCGCCGTTTGCGGAAGAAGTCTGATGTAGAACAAGTAGCAGAAGCATACATGCTCAAGAGGGATCACCCGAAATTCAAAGGCAACTGAATTTCGGCAACGGGGCATCGAAGTCGGAATGCCGCGAAACTCACCGAGTCAAAGCGTTTCGCCGTTTGCGGAAGAAGTCTGATGTAGAACAAGTAGCAGAAGCATACATGCTCAAGAGGGATCACCCGAAATTCAAAGGCAACTGAATTTCGGCAACCGGGGCATCGAAGTCGGAATGCCGCGAAACTCACCGAGTCAAAGCGTTTCGCCGTTTGCGGAAGAAGTCTGATGTAGAACAAGTAGCAGAAGCATACATGCTCAAGAGGGATCACCCGAAATTCAAAGGCAACTGAATTTCGGCAACCGGGGCATCGAAGTCGGAATGCCGCGAAACTCACCGAGTCAAAGCGTTTCGCCGTTTGCGGAAGAAGTCTGATGTAGAACAAGTAGCAGAAGCATACATGCTCAAGAGGGATCACCCGAAATTCAAAGGCAACTGAATTTCGGCAACCGGGGCATCGAAGTCGGAATGCCGCGAAACTCACCGAGTCAAAGCGTTTCGCCGTTTGCGGAAGAAGTCTGATGTAGAACAAGTAGCAGAAGCATACATGCTCAAGAGGGATCACCCGAAATTCAAAGGCAACTGAATTTCGGCAACCGGGGCATCGAAGTCGGAATGCCGCGAAACTCACCGAGTCAAAGCGTTTCGCCGTTTGCGGAAGAAGTCTGATGTAGAACAAGTAGCAGAAGCATACATGCTCAAGAGGGATCACCCGAAATTCAAAGGCAACTGAATTTCGGCAACCGGGGCATCGAAGTCGGAATGCCGCGAAACTCACCGAGTCAAAGCGTTTCGCCGTTTGCGGAAGAAGTCTGATGTAGAACAAGTAGCAGAAGCATACATGCTCAAGAGGGATCACCCGAAATTCAAAGGCAACTGAATTTCGGCAACCGGGGCATCGAAGTCGGAATGCCGCGAAACTCACCGAGTCAAAGCGTTTCGCCGTTTGCGGAAGAAGTCTGATGTAGAACAAGTAGCAGAAGCATACATGCTCAAGAGGGATCACCCGAAATTCAAAGGCAACTGAATTTCGGCAACCGGGGCATCGAAGTCGGAATGCCGCGAAACTCACCGAGTCAAAGCGTTTCGCCGTTTGCGGAAGAAGTCTGATGTAGAACAAGTAGCAGAAGCATACATGCTCAAGAGGGATCACCCGAAATTCAAAGGCAACTGAATTTCGGCAACCGGGGCATCGAAGTCGGAATGCCGCGAAACTCACCGAGTCAAAGCGTTTCGCCGTTTGCGGAAGAAGTCTGATGTAGAACAAGTAGCAGAAGCATACATGCTCAAGAGGGATCACCCGAAATTCAAAGGCAACTGAATTTCGGCAACCGGGGCATCGAAGTCGGAATGCCGCGAAACTCACCGAGTCAAAGCGTTTCGCCGTTTGCGGAAGAAGTCTGATGTAGAACAAGTAGCAGAAGCATACATGCTCAAGAGGGATCACCCGAAATTCAAAGGCAACTGAATTTCGGCAACCGGGGCATCGAAGTCGGAATGCCGCGAAACTCACCGAGTCAAAGCGTTTCGCCGTTTGCGGAAGAAGTCTGATGTAGAACAAGTAGCAGAAGCATACATGCTCAAGAGGGATCACCCGAAATTCAAAGGCAACTGAATTTCGGCAACCGGGGCATCGAAGTCGGAATGCCGCGAAACTCACCGAGTCAAAGCGTTTCGCCGTTTGCGGAAGAAGTCTGATGTAGAACAAGTAGCAGAAGCATACATGCTCAAGAGGGATCACCCGAAATTCAAAGGCAACTGAATTTCGGCAACCGGGGCATCGAAGTCGGAATGCCGCGAAACTCACCGAGTCAAAGCGTTTCGCCGTTTGCGGAAGAAGTCTGATGTAGAACAAGTAGCAGAAGCATACATGCTCAAGAGGGATCACCCGAAATTCAAAGGCAACTGAATTTCGGCAACCGGGGCATCGAAGTCGGAATGCCGCGAAACTCACCGAGTCAAAGCGTTTCGCCGTTTGCGGAAGAAGTCTGATGTAGAACAAGTAGCAGAAGCATACATGCTCAAGAGGGATCACCCGAAATTCAAAGGCAACTGAATTTCGGCAACCGGGGCATCGAAGTCGGAATGCCGCGAAACTCACCGAGTCAAAGCGTTTCGCCGTTTGCGGAAGAAGTCTGATGTAGAACAAGTAGCAGAAGCATACATGCTCAAGAGGGATCACCCGAAATTCAAAGGCAACTGAATTTCGGCAACCGGGGCATCGAAGTCGGAATGCCGCGAAACTCACCGAGTCAAAGCGTTTCGCCGTTTGCGGAAGAAGTCTGATGTAGAACAAGTAGCAGAAGCATACATGCTCAAGAGGGATCACCCGAAATTCAAAGGCAACTGAATTTCGGCAACCGGGGCATCGAAGTCGGAATGCCGCGAAACTCACCGAGTCAAAGCGTTTCGCCGTTTGCGGAAGAAGTCTGATGTAGAACAAGTAGCAGAAGCATACATGCTCAAGAGGGATCACCCGAAATTCAAAGGCAACTGAATTTCGGCAACCGGGGCATCGAAGTCGGAATGCCGCGAAACTCACCGAGTCAAAGCGTTTCGCCGTTTGCGGAAGAAGTCTGATGTAGAACAAGTAGCAGAAGCATACATGCTCAAGAGGGATCACCCGAAATTCAAAGGCAACTGAATTTCGGCAACCGGGGCATCGAAGTCGGAATGCCGCGAAACTCACCGAGTCAAAGCGTTTCGCCGTTTGCGGAAGAAGTCTGATGTAGAACAAGTAGCAGAAGCATACATGCTCAAGAGGGATCACCCGAAATTCAAAGGCAACTGAATTTCGGCAACGGGGCATCGAAGTCGGAATGCCGCGAAACTCACCGAGTCAAAGCGTTTCGCCGTTTGCGGAAGAAGTCTGATGTAGAACAAGTAGCAGAAGCATACATGCTCAAGAGGGATCACCCGAAATTCAAAGGCAACTGAATTTCGGCAACCGGGGCATCGAAGTCGGAATGCCGCGAAACTCACCGAGTCAAAGCGTTTCGCCGTTTGCGGAAGAAGTCTGATGTAGAACAAGTAGCAGAAGCATACATGCTCAAGAGGGATCACCCGAAATTCAAAGGCAACTGAATTTCGGCAACCGGGGCATCGAAGTCGGAATGCCGCGAAACTCACCGAGTCAAAGCGTTTCGCCGTTTGCGGAAGAAGTCTGATGTAGAACAAGTAGCAGAAGCATACATGCTCAAGAGGGATCACCCGAAATTCAAAGGCAACTGAATTTCGGCAACCGGGGCATCGAAGTCGGAATGCCGCGAAACTCACCGAGTCAAAGCGTTTCGCCGTTTGCGGAAGAAGTCTGATGTAGAACAAGTAGCAGAAGCATACATGCTCAAGAGGGATCACCCGAAATTCAAAGGCAACTGAATTTCGGCAACCGGGGCATCGAAGTCGGAATGCCGCGAAACTCACCGAGTCAAAGCGTTTCGCCGTTTGCGGAAGAAGTCTGATGTAGAACAAGTAGCAGAAGCATACATGCTCAAGAGGGATCACCCGAAATTCAAAGGCAACTGAATTTCGGCAACCGGGGCATCGAAGTCGGAATGCCGCGAAACTCACCGAGTCAAAGCGTTTCGCCGTTTGCGGAAGAAGTCTGATGTAGAACAAGTAGCAGAAGCATACATGCTCAAGAGGGATCACCCGAAATTCAAAGGCAACTGAATTTCGGCAACCGGGGCATCGAAGTCGGAATGCCGCGAAACTCACCGAGTCAAAGCGTTTCGCCGTTTGCGGAAGAAGTCTGATGTAGAACAAGTAGCAGAAGCATACATGCTCAAGAGGGATCACCCGAAATTCAAAGGCAACTGAATTTCGGCAACCGGGGCATCGAAGTCGGAATGCCGCGAAACTCACCGAGTCAAAGCGTTTCGCCGTTTGCGGAAGAAGTCTGATGTAGAACAAGTAGCAGAAGCATACATGCTCAAGAGGGATCACCCGAAATTCAAAGGCAACTGAATTTCGGCAACCGGGGCATCGAAGTCGGAATGCCGCGAAACTCACCGAGTCAAAGCGTTTCGCCGTTTGCGGAAGAAGTCTGATGTAGAACAAGTAGCAGAAGCATACATGCTCAAGAGGGATCACCCGAAATTCAAAGGCAACTGAATTTCGGCAACCGGGGCATCGAAGTCGGAATGCCGCGAAACTCACCGAGTCAAAGCGTTTCGCCGTTTGCGGAAGAAGTCTGATGTAGAACAAGTAGCAGAAGCATACATGCTCAAGAGGGATCACCCGAAATTCAAAGGCAACTGAATTTCGGCAACCGGGGCATCGAAGTCGGAATGCCGCGAAACTCACCGAGTCAAAGCGTTTCGCCGTTTGCGGAAGAAGTCTGATGTAGAACAAGTAGCAGAAGCATACATGCTCAAGAGGGATCACCCGAAATTCAAAGGCAACTGAATTTCGGCAACCGGGGCATCGAAGTCGGAATGCCGCGAAACTCACCGAGTCAAAGCGTTTCGCCGTTTGCGGAAGAAGTCTGATGTAGAACAAGTAGCAGAAGCATACATGCTCAAGAGGGATCACCCGAAATTCAAAGGCAACTGAATTTCGGCAACCGGGGCATCGAAGTCGGAATGCCGCGAAACTCACCGAGTCAAAGCGTTTCGCCGTTTGCGGAAGAAGTCTGATGTAGAACAAGTAGCAGAAGCATACATGCTCAAGAGGGATCACCCGAAATTCAAAGGCAACTGAATTTCGGCAACCGGGGCATCGAAGTCGGAATGCCGCGAAACTCACCGAGTCAAAGCGTTTCGCCGTTTGCGGAAGAAGTCTGATGTAGAACAAGTAGCAGAAGCATACATGCTCAAGAGGGATCACCCGAAATTCAAAGGCAACTGAATTTCGGCAACCGGGGCATCGAAGTCGGAATGCCGCGAAACTCACCGAGTCAAAGCGTTTCGCCGTTTGCGGAAGAAGTCTGATGTAGAACAAGTAGCAGAAGCATACATGCTCAAGAGGGATCACCCGAAATTCAAAGGCAACTGAATTTCGGCAACCGGGGCATCGAAGTCGGAATGCCGCGAAACTCACCGAGTCAAAGCGTTTCGCCGTTTGCGGAAGAAGTCTGATGTAGAACAAGTAGCAGAAGCATACATGCTCAAGAGGGATCACCCGAAATTCAAAGGCAACTGAATTTCGGCAACCGGGGCATCGAAGTCGGAATGCCGCGAAACTCACCGAGTCAAAGCGTTTCGCCGTTTGCGGAAGAAGTCTGATGTAGAACAAGTAGCAGAAGCATACATGCTCAAGAGGGATCACCCGAAATTCAAAGGCAACTGAATTTCGGCAACCGGGGCATCGAAGTCGGAATGCCGCGAAACTCACCGAGTCAAAGCGTTTCGCCGTTTGCGGAAGAAGTCTGATGTAGAACAAGTAGCAGAAGCATACATGCTCAAGAGGGATCACCCGAAATTCAAAGGCAACTGAATTTCGGCAACCGGGGCATCGAAGTCGGAATGCCGCGAAACTCACCGAGTCAAAGCGTTTCGCCGTTTGCGGAAGAAGTCTGATGTAGAACAAGTAGCAGAAGCATACATGCTCAAGAGGGATCACCCGAAATTCAAAGGCAACTGAATTTCGGCAACCGGGGCATCGAAGTCGGAATGCCGCGAAACTCACCGAGTCAAAGCGTTTCGCCGTTTGCGGAAGAAGTCTGATGTAGAACAAGTAGCAGAAGCATACATGCTCAAGAGGGATCACCCGAAATTCAAAGGCAACTGAATTTCGGCAACCGGGGCATCGAAGTCGGAATGCCGCGAAACTCACCGAGTCAAAGCGTTTCGCCGTTTGCGGAAGAAGTCTGATGTAGAACAAGTAGCAGAAGCATACATGCTCAAGAGGGATCACCCGAAATTCAAAGGCAACTGAATTTCGGCAACCGGGGCATCGAAGTCGGAATGCCGCGAAACTCACCGAGTCAAAGCGTTTCGCCGTTTGCGGAAGAAGTCTGATGTAGAACAAGTAGCAGAAGCATACATGCTCAAGAGGGATCACCCGAAATTCAAAGGCAACTGAATTTCGGCAACCGGGGCATCGAAGTCGGAATGCCGCGAAACTCACCGAGTCAAAGCGTTTCGCCGTTTGCGGAAGAAGTCTGATGTAGAACAAGTAGCAGAAGCATACATGCTCAAGAGGGATCACCCGAAATTCAAAGGCAACTGAATTTCGGCAACCGGGGCATCGAAGTCGGAATGCCGCGAAACTCACCGAGTCAAAGCGTTTCGCCGTTTGCGGAAGAAGTCTGATGTAGAACAAGTAGCAGAAGCATACATGCTCAAGAGGGATCACCCGAAATTCAAAGGCAACTGAATTTCGGCAACCGGGGCATCGAAGTCGGAATGCCGCGAAACTCACCGAGTCAAAGCGTTTCGCCGTTTGCGGAAGAAGTCTGATGTAGAACAAGTAGCAGAAGCATACATGCTCAAGAGGGATCACCCGAAATTCAAAGGCAACTGAATTTCGGCAACCGGGGCATCGAAGTCGGAATGCCGCGAAACTCACCGAGTCAAAGCGTTTCGCCGTTTGCGGAAGAAGTCTGATGTAGAACAAGTAGCAGAAGCATACATGCTCAAGAGGGATCACCCGAAATTCAAAGGCAACTGAATTTCGGCAACCGGGGCATCGAAGTCGGAATGCCGCGAAACTCACCGAGTCAAAGCGTTTCGCCGTTTGCGGAAGAAGTCTGATGTAGAACAAGTAGCAGAAGCATACATGCTCAAGAGGGATCACCCGAAATTCAAAGGCAACTGAATTTCGGCAACCGGGGCATCGAAGTCGGAATGCCGCGAAACTCACCGAGTCAAAGCGTTTCGCCGTTTGCGGAAGAAGTCTGATGTAGAACAAGTAGCAGAAGCATACATGCTCAAGAGGGATCACCCGAAATTCAAAGGCAACTGAATTTCGGCAACCGGGGCATCGAAGTCGGAATGCCGCGAAACTCACCGAGTCAAAGCGTTTCGCCGTTTGCGGAAGAAGTCTGATGTAGAACAAGTAGCAGAAGCATACATGCTCAAGAGGGATCACCCGAAATTCAAAGGCAACTGAATTTCGGCAACCGGGGCATCGAAGTCGGAATGCCGCGAAACTCACCGAGTCAAAGCGTTTCGCCGTTTGCGGAAGAAGTCTGATGTAGAACAAGTAGCAGAAGCATACATGCTCAAGAGGGATCACCCGAAATTCAAAGGCAACTGAATTTCGGCAACCGGGGCATCGAAGTCGGAATGCCGCGAAACTCACCGAGTCAAAGCGTTTCGCCGTTTGCGGAAGAAGTCTGATGTAGAACAAGTAGCAGAAGCATACATGCTCAAGAGGGATCACCCGAAATTCAAAGGCAACTGAATTTCGGCAACCGGGGCATCGAAGTCGGAATGCCGCGAAACTCACCGAGTCAAAGCGTTTCGCCGTTTGCGGAAGAAGTCTGATGTAGAACAAGTAGCAGAAGCATACATGCTCAAGAGGGATCACCCGAAATTCAAAGGCAACTGAATTTCGGCAACCGGGGCATCGAAGTCGGAATGCCGCGAAACTCACCGAGTCAAAGCGTTTCGCCGTTTGCGGAAGAAGTCTGATGTAGAACAAGTAGCAGAAGCATACATGCTCAAGAGGGATCACCCGAAATTCAAAGGCAACTGAATTTCGGCAACCGGGGCATCGAAGTCGGAATGCCGCGAAACTCACCGAGTCAAAGCGTTTCGCCGTTTGCGGAAGAAGTCTGATGTAGAACAAGTAGCAGAAGCATACATGCTCAAGAGGGATCACCCGAAATTCAAAGGCAACTGAATTTCGGCAACCGGGGCATCGAAGTCGGAATGCCGCGAAACTCACCGAGTCAAAGCGTTTCGCCGTTTGCGGAAGAAGTCTGATGTAGAACAAGTAGCAGAAGCATACATGCTCAAGAGGGATCACCCGAAATTCAAAGGCAACTGAATTTCGGCAACCGGGGCATCGAAGTCGGAATGCCGCGAAACTCACCGAGTCAAAGCGTTTCGCCGTTTGCGGAAGAAGTCTGATGTAGAACAAGTAGCAGAAGCATACATGCTCAAGAGGGATCACCCGAAATTCAAAGGCAACTGAATTTCGGCAACCGGGGCATCGAAGTCGGAATGCCGCGAAACTCACCGAGTCAAAGCGTTTCGCCGTTTGCGGAAGAAGTCTGATGTAGAACAAGTAGCAGAAGCATACATGCTCAAGAGGGATCACCCGAAATTCAAAGGCAACTGAATTTCGGCAACCGGGGCATCGAAGTCGGAATGCCGCGAAACTCACCGAGTCAAAGCGTTTCGCCGTTTGCGGAAGAAGTCTGATGTAGAACAAGTAGCAGAAGCATACATGCTCAAGAGGGATCACCCGAAATTCAAAGGCAACTGAATTTCGGCAACCGGGGCATCGAAGTCGGAATGCCGCGAAACTCACCGAGTCAAAGCGTTTCGCCGTTTGCGGAAGAAGTCTGATGTAGAACAAGTAGCAGAAGCATACATGCTCAAGAGGGATCACCCGAAATTCAAAGGCAACTGAATTTCGGCAACCGGGGCATCGAAGTCGGAATGCCGCGAAACTCACCGAGTCAAAGCGTTTCGCCGTTTGCGGAAGAAGTCTGATGTAGAACAAGTAGCAGAAGCATACATGCTCAAGAGGGATCACCCGAAATTCAAAGGCAACTGAATTTCGGCAACCGGGGCATCGAAGTCGGAATGCCGCGAAACTCACCGAGTCAAAGCGTTTCGCCGTTTGCGGAAGAAGTCTGATGTAGAACAAGTAGCAGAAGCATACATGCTCAAGAGGGATCACCCGAAATTCAAAGGCAACTGAATTTCGGCAACCGGGGCATCGAAGTCGGAATGCCGCGAAACTCACCGAGTCAAAGCGTTTCGCCGTTTGCGGAAGAAGTCTGATGTAGAACAAGTAGCAGAAGCATACATGCTCAAGAGGGATCACCCGAAATTCAAAGGCAACTGAATTTCGGCAACCGGGGCATCGAAGTCGGAATGCCGCGAAACTCACCGAGTCAAAGCGTTTCGCCGTTTGCGGAAGAAGTCTGATGTAGAACAAGTAGCAGAAGCATACATGCTCAAGAGGGATCACCCGAAATTCAAAGGCAACTGAATTTCGGCAACCGGGGCATCGAAGTCGGAATGCCGCGAAACTCACCGAGTCAAAGCGTTTCGCCGTTTGCGGAAGAAGTCTGATGTAGAACAAGTAGCAGAAGCATACATGCTCAAGAGGGATCACCCGAAATTCAAAGGCAACTGAATTTCGGCAACCGGGGCATCGAAGTCGGAATGCCGCGAAACTCACCGAGTCAAAGCGTTTCGCCGTTTGCGGAAGAAGTCTGATGTAGAACAAGTAGCAGAAGCATACATGCTCAAGAGGGATCACCCGAAATTCAAAGGCAACTGAATTTCGGCAACCGGGGCATCGAAGTCGGAATGCCGCGAAACTCACCGAGTCAAAGCGTTTCGCCGTTTGCGGAAGAAGTCTGATGTAGAACAAGTAGCAGAAGCATACATGCTCAAGAGGGATCACCCGAAATTCAAAGGCAACTGAATTTCGGCAACCGGGGCATCGAAGTCGGAATGCCGCGAAACTCACCGAGTCAAAGCGTTTCGCCGTTTGCGGAAGAAGTCTGATGTAGAACAAGTAGCAGAAGCATACATGCTCAAGAGGGATCACCCGAAATTCAAAGGCAACTGAATTTCGGCAACCGGGGCATCGAAGTCGGAATGCCGCGAAACTCACCGAGTCAAAGCGTTTCGCCGTTTGCGGAAGAAGTCTGATGTAGAACAAGTAGCAGAAGCATACATGCTCAAGAGGGATCACCCGAAATTCAAAGGCAACTGAATTTCGGCAACCGGGGCATCGAAGTCGGAATGCCGCGAAACTCACCGAGTCAAAGCGTTTCGCCGTTTGCGGAAGAAGTCTGATGTAGAACAAGTAGCAGAAGCATACATGCTCAAGAGGGATCACCCGAAATTCAAAGGCAACTGAATTTCGGCAACCGGGGCATCGAAGTCGGAATGCCGCGAAACTCACCGAGTCAAAGCGTTTCGCCGTTTGCGGAAGAAGTCTGATGTAGAACAAGTAGCAGAAGCATACATGCTCAAGAGGGATCACCCGAAATTCAAAGGCAACTGAATTTCGGCAACCGGGGCATCGAAGTCGGAATGCCGCGAAACTCACCGAGTCAAAGCGTTTCGCCGTTTGCGGAAGAAGTCTGATGTAGAACAAGTAGCAGAAGCATACATGCTCAAGAGGGATCACCCGAAATTCAAAGGCAACTGAATTTCGGCAACCGGGGCATCGAAGTCGGAATGCCGCGAAACTCACCGAGTCAAAGCGTTTCGCCGTTTGCGGAAGAAGTCTGATGTAGAACAAGTAGCAGAAGCATACATGCTCAAGAGGGATCACCCGAAATTCAAAGGCAACTGAATTTCGGCAACCGGGGCATCGAAGTCGGAATGCCGCGAAACTCACCGAGTCAAAGCGTTTCGCCGTTTGCGGAAGAAGTCTGATGTAGAACAAGTAGCAGAAGCATACATGCTCAAGAGGGATCACCCGAAATTCAAAGGCAACTGAATTTCGGCAACCGGGGCATCGAAGTCGGAATGCCGCGAAACTCACCGAGTCAAAGCGTTTCGCCGTTTGCGGAAGAAGTCTGATGTAGAACAAGTAGCAGAAGCATACATGCTCAAGAGGGATCACCCGAAATTCAAAGGCAACTGAATTTCGGCAACCGGGGCATCGAAGTCGGAATGCCGCGAAACTCACCGAGTCAAAGCGTTTCGCCGTTTGCGGAAGAAGTCTGATGTAGAACAAGTAGCAGAAGCATACATGCTCAAGAGGGATCACCCGAAATTCAAAGGCAACTGAATTTCGGCAACCGGGGCATCGAAGTCGGAATGCCGCGAAACTCACCGAGTCAAAGCGTTTCGCCGTTTGCGGAAGAAGTCTGATGTAGAACAAGTAGCAGAAGCATACATGCTCAAGAGGGATCACCCGAAATTCAAAGGCAACTGAATTTCGGCAACCGGGGCATCGAAGTCGGAATGCCGCGAAACTCACCGAGTCAAAGCGTTTCGCCGTTTGCGGAAGAAGTCTGATGTAGAACAAGTAGCAGAAGCATACATGCTCAAGAGGGATCACCCGAAATTCAAAGGCAACTGAATTTCGGCAACCGGGGCATCGAAGTCGGAATGCCGCGAAACTCACCGAGTCAAAGCGTTTCGCCGTTTGCGGAAGAAGTCTGATGTAGAACAAGTAGCAGAAGCATACATGCTCAAGAGGGATCACCCGAAATTCAAAGGCAACTGAATTTCGGCAACCGGGGCATCGAAGTCGGAATGCCGCGAAACTCACCGAGTCAAAGCGTTTCGCCGTTTGCGGAAGAAGTCTGATGTAGAACAAGTAGCAGAAGCATACATGCTCAAGAGGGATCACCCGAAATTCAAAGGCAACTGAATTTCGGCAACCGGGGCATCGAAGTCGGAATGCCGCGAAACTCACCGAGTCAAAGCGTTTCGCCGTTTGCGGAAGAAGTCTGATGTAGAACAAGTAGCAGAAGCATACATGCTCAAGAGGGATCACCCGAAATTCAAAGGCAACTGAATTTCGGCAACCGGGGCATCGAAGTCGGAATGCCGCGAAACTCACCGAGTCAAAGCGTTTCGCCGTTTGCGGAAGAAGTCTGATGTAGAACAAGTAGCAGAAGCATACATGCTCAAGAGGGATCACCCGAAATTCAAAGGCAACTGAATTTCGGCAACCGGGGCATCGAAGTCGGAATGCCGCGAAACTCACCGAGTCAAAGCGTTTCGCCGTTTGCGGAAGAAGTCTGATGTAGAACAAGTAGCAGAAGCATACATGCTCAAGAGGGATCACCCGAAATTCAAAGGCAACTGAATTTCGGCAACCGGGGCATCGAAGTCGGAATGCCGCGAAACTCACCGAGTCAAAGCGTTTCGCCGTTTGCGGAAGAAGTCTGATGTAGAACAAGTAGCAGAAGCATACATGCTCAAGAGGGATCACCCGAAATTCAAAGGCAACTGAATTTCGGCAACCGGGGCATCGAAGTCGGAATGCCGCGAAACTCACCGAGTCAAAGCGTTTCGCCGTTTGCGGAAGAAGTCTGATGTAGAACAAGTAGCAGAAGCATACATGCTCAAGAGGGATCACCCGAAATTCAAAGGCAACTGAATTTCGGCAACCGGGGCATCGAAGTCGGAATGCCGCGAAACTCACCGAGTCAAAGCGTTTCGCCGTTTGCGGAAGAAGTCTGATGTAGAACAAGTAGCAGAAGCATACATGCTCAAGAGGGATCACCCGAAATTCAAAGGCAACTGAATTTCGGCAACCGGGGCATCGAAGTCGGAATGCCGCGAAACTCACCGAGTCAAAGCGTTTCGCCGTTTGCGGAAGAAGTCTGATGTAGAACAAGTAGCAGAAGCATACATGCTCAAGAGGGATCACCCGAAATTCAAAGGCAACTGAATTTCGGCAACCGGGGCATCGAAGTCGGAATGCCGCGAAACTCACCGAGTCAAAGCGTTTCGCCGTTTGCGGAAGAAGTCTGATGTAGAACAAGTAGCAGAAGCATACATGCTCAAGAGGGATCACCCGAAATTCAAAGGCAACTGAATTTCGGCAACCGGGGCATCGAAGTCGGAATGCCGCGAAACTCACCGAGTCAAAGCGTTTCGCCGTTTGCGGAAGAAGTCTGATGTAGAACAAGTAGCAGAAGCATACATGCTCAAGAGGGATCACCCGAAATTCAAAGGCAACTGAATTTCGGCAACCGGGGCATCGAAGTCGGAATGCCGCGAAACTCACCGAGTCAAAGCGTTTCGCCGTTTGCGGAAGAAGTCTGATGTAGAACAAGTAGCAGAAGCATACATGCTCAAGAGGGATCACCCGAAATTCAAAGGCAACTGAATTTCGGCAACCGGGGCATCGAAGTCGGAATGCCGCGAAACTCACCGAGTCAAAGCGTTTCGCCGTTTGCGGAAGAAGTCTGATGTAGAACAAGTAGCAGAAGCATACATGCTCAAGAGGGATCACCCGAAATTCAAAGGCAACTGAATTTCGGCAACCGGGGCATCGAAGTCGGAATGCCGCGAAACTCACCGAGTCAAAGCGTTTCGCCGTTTGCGGAAGAAGTCTGATGTAGAACAAGTAGCAGAAGCATACATGCTCAAGAGGGATCACCCGAAATTCAAAGGCAACTGAATTTCGGCAACCGGGGCATCGAAGTCGGAATGCCGCGAAACTCACCGAGTCAAAGCGTTTCGCCGTTTGCGGAAGAAGTCTGATGTAGAACAAGTAGCAGAAGCATACATGCTCAAGAGGGATCACCCGAAATTCAAAGGCAACTGAATTTCGGCAACCGGGGCATCGAAGTCGGAATGCCGCGAAACTCACCGAGTCAAAGCGTTTCGCCGTTTGCGGAAGAAGTCTGATGTAGAACAAGTAGCAGAAGCATACATGCTCAAGAGGGATCACCCGAAATTCAAAGGCAACTGAATTTCGGCAACCGGGGCATCGAAGTCGGAATGCCGCGAAACTCACCGAGTCAAAGCGTTTCGCCGTTTGCGGAAGAAGTCTGATGTAGAACAAGTAGCAGAAGCATACATGCTCAAGAGGGATCACCCGAAATTCAAAGGCAACTGAATTTCGGCAACCGGGGCATCGAAGTCGGAATGCCGCGAAACTCACCGAGTCAAAGCGTTTCGCCGTTTGCGGAAGAAGTCTGATGTAGAACAAGTAGCAGAAGCATACATGCTCAAGAGGGATCACCCGAAATTCAAAGGCAACTGAATTTCGGCAACCGGGGCATCGAAGTCGGAATGCCGCGAAACTCACCGAGTCAAAGCGTTTCGCCGTTTGCGGAAGAAGTCTGATGTAGAACAAGTAGCAGAAGCATACATGCTCAAGAGGGATCACCCGAAATTCAAAGGCAACTGAATTTCGGCAACCGGGGCATCGAAGTCGGAATGCCGCGAAACTCACCGAGTCAAAGCGTTTCGCCGTTTGCGGAAGAAGTCTGATGTAGAACAAGTAGCAGAAGCATACATGCTCAAGAGGGATCACCCGAAATTCAAAGGCAACTGAATTTCGGCAACCGGGGCATCGAAGTCGGAATGCCGCGAAACTCACCGAGTCAAAGCGTTTCGCCGTTTGCGGAAGAAGTCTGATGTAGAACAAGTAGCAGAAGCATACATGCTCAAGAGGGATCACCCGAAATTCAAAGGCAACTGAATTTCGGCAACCGGGGCATCGAAGTCGGAATGCCGCGAAACTCACCGAGTCAAAGCGTTTCGCCGTTTGCGGAAGAAGTCTGATGTAGAACAAGTAGCAGAAGCATACATGCTCAAGAGGGATCACCCGAAATTCAAAGGCAACTGAATTTCGGCAACCGGGGCATCGAAGTCGGAATGCCGCGAAACTCACCGAGTCAAAGCGTTTCGCCGTTTGCGGAAGAAGTCTGATGTAGAACAAGTAGCAGAAGCATACATGCTCAAGAGGGATCACCCGAAATTCAAAGGCAACTGAATTTCGGCAACCGGGGCATCGAAGTCGGAATGCCGCGAAACTCACCGAGTCAAAGCGTTTCGCCGTTTGCGGAAGAAGTCTGATGTAGAACAAGTAGCAGAAGCATACATGCTCAAGAGGGATCACCCGAAATTCAAAGGCAACTGAATTTCGGCAACCGGGGCATCGAAGTCGGAATGCCGCGAAACTCACCGAGTCAAAGCGTTTCGCCGTTTGCGGAAGAAGTCTGATGTAGAACAAGTAGCAGAAGCATACATGCTCAAGAGGGATCACCCGAAATTCAAAGGCAACTGAATTTCGGCAACCGGGGCATCGAAGTCGGAATGCCGCGAAACTCACCGAGTCAAAGCGTTTCGCCGTTTGCGGAAGAAGTCTGATGTAGAACAAGTAGCAGAAGCATACATGCTCAAGAGGGATCACCCGAAATTCAAAGGCAACTGAATTTCGGCAACCGGGGCATCGAAGTCGGAATGCCGCGAAACTCACCGAGTCAAAGCGTTTCGCCGTTTGCGGAAGAAGTCTGATGTAGAACAAGTAGCAGAAGCATACATGCTCAAGAGGGATCACCCGAAATTCAAAGGCAACTGAATTTCGGCAACCGGGGCATCGAAGTCGGAATGCCGCGAAACTCACCGAGTCAAAGCGTTTCGCCGTTTGCGGAAGAAGTCTGATGTAGAACAAGTAGCAGAAGCATACATGCTCAAGAGGGATCACCCGAAATTCAAAGGCAACTGAATTTCGGCAACCGGGGCATCGAAGTCGGAATGCCGCGAAACTCACCGAGTCAAAGCGTTTCGCCGTTTGCGGAAGAAGTCTGATGTAGAACAAGTAGCAGAAGCATACATGCTCAAGAGGGATCACCCGAAATTCAAAGGCAACTGAATTTCGGCAACCGGGGCATCGAAGTCGGAATGCCGCGAAACTCACCGAGTCAAAGCGTTTCGCCGTTTGCGGAAGAAGTCTGATGTAGAACAAGTAGCAGAAGCATACATGCTCAAGAGGGATCACCCGAAATTCAAAGGCAACTGAATTTCGGCAACCGGGGCATCGAAGTCGGAATGCCGCGAAACTCACCGAGTCAAAGCGTTTCGCCGTTTGCGGAAGAAGTCTGATGTAGAACAAGTAGCAGAAGCATACATGCTCAAGAGGGATCACCCGAAATTCAAAGGCAACTGAATTTCGGCAACCGGGGCATCGAAGTCGGAATGCCGCGAAACTCACCGAGTCAAAGCGTTTCGCCGTTTGCGGAAGAAGTCTGATGTAGAACAAGTAGCAGAAGCATACATGCTCAAGAGGGATCACCCGAAATTCAAAGGCAACTGAATTTCGGCAACCGGGGCATCGAAGTCGGAATGCCGCGAAACTCACCGAGTCAAAGCGTTTCGCCGTTTGCGGAAGAAGTCTGATGTAGAACAAGTAGCAGAAGCATACATGCTCAAGAGGGATCACCCGAAATTCAAAGGCAACTGAATTTCGGCAACCGGGGCATCGAAGTCGGAATGCCGCGAAACTCACCGAGTCAAAGCGTTTCGCCGTTTGCGGAAGAAGTCTGATGTAGAACAAGTAGCAGAAGCATACATGCTCAAGAGGGATCACCCGAAATTCAAAGGCAACTGAATTTCGGCAACCGGGGCATCGAAGTCGGAATGCCGCGAAACTCACCGAGTCAAAGCGTTTCGCCGTTTGCGGAAGAAGTCTGATGTAGAACAAGTAGCAGAAGCATACATGCTCAAGAGGGATCACCCGAAATTCAAAGGCAACTGAATTTCGGCAACCGGGGCATCGAAGTCGGAATGCCGCGAAACTCACCGAGTCAAAGCGTTTCGCCGTTTGCGGAAGAAGTCTGATGTAGAACAAGTAGCAGAAGCATACATGCTCAAGAGGGATCACCCGAAATTCAAAGGCAACTGAATTTCGGCAACCGGGGCATCGAAGTCGGAATGCCGCGAAACTCACCGAGTCAAAGCGTTTCGCCGTTTGCGGAAGAAGTCTGATGTAGAACAAGTAGCAGAAGCATACATGCTCAAGAGGGATCACCCGAAATTCAAAGGCAACTGAATTTCGGCAACCGGGGCATCGAAGTCGGAATGCCGCGAAACTCACCGAGTCAAAGCGTTTCGCCGTTTGCGGAAGAAGTCTGATGTAGAACAAGTAGCAGAAGCATACATGCTCAAGAGGGATCACCCGAAATTCAAAGGCAACTGAATTTCGGCAACCGGGGCATCGAAGTCGGAATGCCGCGAAACTCACCGAGTCAAAGCGTTTCGCCGTTTGCGGAAGAAGTCTGATGTAGAACAAGTAGCAGAAGCATACATGCTCAAGAGGGATCACCCGAAATTCAAAGGCAACTGAATTTCGGCAACCGGGGCATCGAAGTCGGAATGCCGCGAAACTCACCGAGTCAAAGCGTTTCGCCGTTTGCGGAAGAAGTCTGATGTAGAACAAGTAGCAGAAGCATACATGCTCAAGAGGGATCACCCGAAATTCAAAGGCAACTGAATTTCGGCAACCGGGGCATCGAAGTCGGAATGCCGCGAAACTCACCGAGTCAAAGCGTTTCGCCGTTTGCGGAAGAAGTCTGATGTAGAACAAGTAGCAGAAGCATACATGCTCAAGAGGGATCACCCGAAATTCAAAGGCAACTGAATTTCGGCAACCGGGGCATCGAAGTCGGAATGCCGCGAAACTCACCGAGTCAAAGCGTTTCGCCGTTTGCGGAAGAAGTCTGATGTAGAACAAGTAGCAGAAGCATACATGCTCAAGAGGGATCACCCGAAATTCAAAGGCAACTGAATTTCGGCAACCGGGGCATCGAAGTCGGAATGCCGCGAAACTCACCGAGTCAAAGCGTTTCGCCGTTTGCGGAAGAAGTCTGATGTAGAACAAGTAGCAGAAGCATACATGCTCAAGAGGGATCACCCGAAATTCAAAGGCAACTGAATTTCGGCAACCGGGGCATCGAAGTCGGAATGCCGCGAAACTCACCGAGTCAAAGCGTTTCGCCGTTTGCGGAAGAAGTCTGATGTAGAACAAGTAGCAGAAGCATACATGCTCAAGAGGGATCACCCGAAATTCAAAGGCAACTGAATTTCGGCAACCGGGGCATCGAAGTCGGAATGCCGCGAAACTCACCGAGTCAAAGCGTTTCGCCGTTTGCGGAAGAAGTCTGATGTAGAACAAGTAGCAGAAGCATACATGCTCAAGAGGGATCACCCGAAATTCAAAGGCAACTGAATTTCGGCAACCGGGGCATCGAAGTCGGAATGCCGCGAAACTCACCGAGTCAAAGCGTTTCGCCGTTTGCGGAAGAAGTCTGATGTAGAACAAGTAGCAGAAGCATACATGCTCAAGAGGGATCACCCGAAATTCAAAGGCAACTGAATTTCGGCAACCGGGGCATCGAAGTCGGAATGCCGCGAAACTCACCGAGTCAAAGCGTTTCGCCGTTTGCGGAAGAAGTCTGATGTAGAACAAGTAGCAGAAGCATACATGCTCAAGAGGGATCACCCGAAATTCAAAGGCAACTGAATTTCGGCAACCGGGGCATCGAAGTCGGAATGCCGCGAAACTCACCGAGTCAAAGCGTTTCGCCGTTTGCGGAAGAAGTCTGATGTAGAACAAGTAGCAGAAGCATACATGCTCAAGAGGGATCACCCGAAATTCAAAGGCAACTGAATTTCGGCAACCGGGGCATCGAAGTCGGAATGCCGCGAAACTCACCGAGTCAAAGCGTTTCGCCGTTTGCGGAAGAAGTCTGATGTAGAACAAGTAGCAGAAGCATACATGCTCAAGAGGGATCACCCGAAATTCAAAGGCAACTGAATTTCGGCAACCGGGGCATCGAAGTCGGAATGCCGCGAAACTCACCGAGTCAAAGCGTTTCGCCGTTTGCGGAAGAAGTCTGATGTAGAACAAGTAGCAGAAGCATACATGCTCAAGAGGGATCACCCGAAATTCAAAGGCAACTGAATTTCGGCAACCGGGGCATCGAAGTCGGAATGCCGCGAAACTCACCGAGTCAAAGCGTTTCGCCGTTTGCGGAAGAAGTCTGATGTAGAACAAGTAGCAGAAGCATACATGCTCAAGAGGGATCACCCGAAATTCAAAGGCAACTGAATTTCGGCAACCGGGGCATCGAAGTCGGAATGCCGCGAAACTCACCGAGTCAAAGCGTTTCGCCGTTTGCGGAAGAAGTCTGATGTAGAACAAGTAGCAGAAGCATACATGCTCAAGAGGGATCACCCGAAATTCAAAGGCAACTGAATTTCGGCAACCGGGGCATCGAAGTCGGAATGCCGCGAAACTCACCGAGTCAAAGCGTTTCGCCGTTTGCGGAAGAAGTCTGATGTAGAACAAGTAGCAGAAGCATACATGCTCAAGAGGGATCACCCGAAATTCAAAGGCAACTGAATTTCGGCAACCGGGGCATCGAAGTCGGAATGCCGCGAAACTCACCGAGTCAAAGCGTTTCGCCGTTTGCGGAAGAAGTCTGATGTAGAACAAGTAGCAGAAGCATACATGCTCAAGAGGGATCACCCGAAATTCAAAGGCAACTGAATTTCGGCAACCGGGGCATCGAAGTCGGAATGCCGCGAAACTCACCGAGTCAAAGCGTTTCGCCGTTTGCGGAAGAAGTCTGATGTAGAACAAGTAGCAGAAGCATACATGCTCAAGAGGGATCACCCGAAATTCAAAGGCAACTGAATTTCGGCAACCGGGGCATCGAAGTCGGAATGCCGCGAAACTCACCGAGTCAAAGCGTTTCGCCGTTTGCGGAAGAAGTCTGATGTAGAACAAGTAGCAGAAGCATACATGCTCAAGAGGGATCACCCGAAATTCAAAGGCAACTGAATTTCGGCAACCGGGGCATCGAAGTCGGAATGCCGCGAAACTCACCGAGTCAAAGCGTTTCGCCGTTTGCGGAAGAAGTCTGATGTAGAACAAGTAGCAGAAGCATACATGCTCAAGAGGGATCACCCGAAATTCAAAGGCAACTGAATTTCGGCAACCGGGGCATCGAAGTCGGAATGCCGCGAAACTCACCGAGTCAAAGCGTTTCGCCGTTTGCGGAAGAAGTCTGATGTAGAACAAGTAGCAGAAGCATACATGCTCAAGAGGGATCACCCGAAATTCAAAGGCAACTGAATTTCGGCAACCGGGGCATCGAAGTCGGAATGCCGCGAAACTCACCGAGTCAAAGCGTTTCGCCGTTTGCGGAAGAAGTCTGATGTAGAACAAGTAGCAGAAGCATACATGCTCAAGAGGGATCACCCGAAATTCAAAGGCAACTGAATTTCGGCAACCGGGGCATCGAAGTCGGAATGCCGCGAAACTCACCGAGTCAAAGCGTTTCGCCGTTTGCGGAAGAAGTCTGATGTAGAACAAGTAGCAGAAGCATACATGCTCAAGAGGGATCACCCGAAATTCAAAGGCAACTGAATTTCGGCAACCGGGGCATCGAAGTCGGAATGCCGCGAAACTCACCGAGTCAAAGCGTTTCGCCGTTTGCGGAAGAAGTCTGATGTAGAACAAGTAGCAGAAGCATACATGCTCAAGAGGGATCACCCGAAATTCAAAGGCAACTGAATTTCGGCAACCGGGGCATCGAAGTCGGAATGCCGCGAAACTCACCGAGTCAAAGCGTTTCGCCGTTTGCGGAAGAAGTCTGATGTAGAACAAGTAGCAGAAGCATACATGCTCAAGAGGGATCACCCGAAATTCAAAGGCAACTGAATTTCGGCAACCGGGGCATCGAAGTCGGAATGCCGCGAAACTCACCGAGTCAAAGCGTTTCGCCGTTTGCGGAAGAAGTCTGATGTAGAACAAGTAGCAGAAGCATACATGCTCAAGAGGGATCACCCGAAATTCAAAGGCAACTGAATTTCGGCAACCGGGGCATCGAAGTCGGAATGCCGCGAAACTCACCGAGTCAAAGCGTTTCGCCGTTTGCGGAAGAAGTCTGATGTAGAACAAGTAGCAGAAGCATACATGCTCAAGAGGGATCACCCGAAATTCAAAGGCAACTGAATTTCGGCAACCGGGGCATCGAAGTCGGAATGCCGCGAAACTCACCGAGTCAAAGCGTTTCGCCGTTTGCGGAAGAAGTCTGATGTAGAACAAGTAGCAGAAGCATACATGCTCAAGAGGGATCACCCGAAATTCAAAGGCAACTGAATTTCGGCAACCGGGGCATCGAAGTCGGAATGCCGCGAAACTCACCGAGTCAAAGCGTTTCGCCGTTTGCGGAAGAAGTCTGATGTAGAACAAGTAGCAGAAGCATACATGCTCAAGAGGGATCACCCGAAATTCAAAGGCAACTGAATTTCGGCAACCGGGGCATCGAAGTCGGAATGCCGCGAAACTCACCGAGTCAAAGCGTTTCGCCGTTTGCGGAAGAAGTCTGATGTAGAACAAGTAGCAGAAGCATACATGCTCAAGAGGGATCACCCGAAATTCAAAGGCAACTGAATTTCGGCAACCGGGGCATCGAAGTCGGAATGCCGCGAAACTCACCGAGTCAAAGCGTTTCGCCGTTTGCGGAAGAAGTCTGATGTAGAACAAGTAGCAGAAGCATACATGCTCAAGAGGGATCACCCGAAATTCAAAGGCAACTGAATTTCGGCAACCGGGGCATCGAAGTCGGAATGCCGCGAAACTCACCGAGTCAAAGCGTTTCGCCGTTTGCGGAAGAAGTCTGATGTAGAACAAGTAGCAGAAGCATACATGCTCAAGAGGGATCACCCGAAATTCAAAGGCAACTGAATTTCGGCAACCGGGGCATCGAAGTCGGAATGCCGCGAAACTCACCGAGTCAAAGCGTTTCGCCGTTTGCGGAAGAAGTCTGATGTAGAACAAGTAGCAGAAGCATACATGCTCAAGAGGGATCACCCGAAATTCAAAGGCAACTGAATTTCGGCAACCGGGGCATCGAAGTCGGAATGCCGCGAAACTCACCGAGTCAAAGCGTTTCGCCGTTTGCGGAAGAAGTCTGATGTAGAACAAGTAGCAGAAGCATACATGCTCAAGAGGGATCACCCGAAATTCAAAGGCAACTGAATTTCGGCAACCGGGGCATCGAAGTCGGAATGCCGCGAAACTCACCGAGTCAAAGCGTTTCGCCGTTTGCGGAAGAAGTCTGATGTAGAACAAGTAGCAGAAGCATACATGCTCAAGAGGGATCACCCGAAATTCAAAGGCAACTGAATTTCGGCAACCGGGGCATCGAAGTCGGAATGCCGCGAAACTCACCGAGTCAAAGCGTTTCGCCGTTTGCGGAAGAAGTCTGATGTAGAACAAGTAGCAGAAGCATACATGCTCAAGAGGGATCACCCGAAATTCAAAGGCAACTGAATTTCGGCAACCGGGGCATCGAAGTCGGAATGCCGCGAAACTCACCGAGTCAAAGCGTTTCGCCGTTTGCGGAAGAAGTCTGATGTAGAACAAGTAGCAGAAGCATACATGCTCAAGAGGGATCACCCGAAATTCAAAGGCAACTGAATTTCGGCAACCGGGGCATCGAAGTCGGAATGCCGCGAAACTCACCGAGTCAAAGCGTTTCGCCGTTTGCGGAAGAAGTCTGATGTAGAACAAGTAGCAGAAGCATACATGCTCAAGAGGGATCACCCGAAATTCAAAGGCAACTGAATTTCGGCAACCGGGGCATCGAAGTCGGAATGCCGCGAAACTCACCGAGTCAAAGCGTTTCGCCGTTTGCGGAAGAAGTCTGATGTAGAACAAGTAGCAGAAGCATACATGCTCAAGAGGGATCACCCGAAATTCAAAGGCAACTGAATTTCGGCAACCGGGGCATCGAAGTCGGAATGCCGCGAAACTCACCGAGTCAAAGCGTTTCGCCGTTTGCGGAAGAAGTCTGATGTAGAACAAGTAGCAGAAGCATACATGCTCAAGAGGGATCACCCGAAATTCAAAGGCAACTGAATTTCGGCAACCGGGGCATCGAAGTCGGAATGCCGCGAAACTCACCGAGTCAAAGCGTTTCGCCGTTTGCGGAAGAAGTCTGATGTAGAACAAGTAGCAGAAGCATACATGCTCAAGAGGGATCACCCGAAATTCAAAGGCAACTGAATTTCGGCAACCGGGGCATCGAAGTCGGAATGCCGCGAAACTCACCGAGTCAAAGCGTTTCGCCGTTTGCGGAAGAAGTCTGATGTAGAACAAGTAGCAGAAGCATACATGCTCAAGAGGGATCACCCGAAATTCAAAGGCAACTGAATTTCGGCAACCGGGGCATCGAAGTCGGAATGCCGCGAAACTCACCGAGTCAAAGCGTTTCGCCGTTTGCGGAAGAAGTCTGATGTAGAACAAGTAGCAGAAGCATACATGCTCAAGAGGGATCACCCGAAATTCAAAGGCAACTGAATTTCGGCAACCGGGGCATCGAAGTCGGAATGCCGCGAAACTCACCGAGTCAAAGCGTTTCGCCGTTTGCGGAAGAAGTCTGATGTAGAACAAGTAGCAGAAGCATACATGCTCAAGAGGGATCACCCGAAATTCAAAGGCAACTGAATTTCGGCAACCGGGGCATCGAAGTCGGAATGCCGCGAAACTCACCGAGTCAAAGCGTTTCGCCGTTTGCGGAAGAAGTCTGATGTAGAACAAGTAGCAGAAGCATACATGCTCAAGAGGGATCACCCGAAATTCAAAGGCAACTGAATTTCGGCAACCGGGGCATCGAAGTCGGAATGCCGCGAAACTCACCGAGTCAAAGCGTTTCGCCGTTTGCGGAAGAAGTCTGATGTAGAACAAGTAGCAGAAGCATACATGCTCAAGAGGGATCACCCGAAATTCAAAGGCAACTGAATTTCGGCAACCGGGGCATCGAAGTCGGAATGCCGCGAAACTCACCGAGTCAAAGCGTTTCGCCGTTTGCGGAAGAAGTCTGATGTAGAACAAGTAGCAGAAGCATACATGCTCAAGAGGGATCACCCGAAATTCAAAGGCAACTGAATTTCGGCAACCGGGGCATCGAAGTCGGAATGCCGCGAAACTCACCGAGTCAAAGCGTTTCGCCGTTTGCGGAAGAAGTCTGATGTAGAACAAGTAGCAGAAGCATACATGCTCAAGAGGGATCACCCGAAATTCAAAGGCAACTGAATTTCGGCAACCGGGGCATCGAAGTCGGAATGCCGCGAAACTCACCGAGTCAAAGCGTTTCGCCGTTTGCGGAAGAAGTCTGATGTAGAACAAGTAGCAGAAGCATACATGCTCAAGAGGGATCACCCGAAATTCAAAGGCAACTGAATTTCGGCAACCGGGGCATCGAAGTCGGAATGCCGCGAAACTCACCGAGTCAAAGCGTTTCGCCGTTTGCGGAAGAAGTCTGATGTAGAACAAGTAGCAGAAGCATACATGCTCAAGAGGGATCACCCGAAATTCAAAGGCAACTGAATTTCGGCAACCGGGGCATCGAAGTCGGAATGCCGCGAAACTCACCGAGTCAAAGCGTTTCGCCGTTTGCGGAAGAAGTCTGATGTAGAACAAGTAGCAGAAGCATACATGCTCAAGAGGGATCACCCGAAATTCAAAGGCAACTGAATTTCGGCAACCGGGGCATCGAAGTCGGAATGCCGCGAAACTCACCGAGTCAAAGCGTTTCGCCGTTTGCGGAAGAAGTCTGATGTAGAACAAGTAGCAGAAGCATACATGCTCAAGAGGGATCACCCGAAATTCAAAGGCAACTGAATTTCGGCAACCGGGGCATCGAAGTCGGAATGCCGCGAAACTCACCGAGTCAAAGCGTTTCGCCGTTTGCGGAAGAAGTCTGATGTAGAACAAGTAGCAGAAGCATACATGCTCAAGAGGGATCACCCGAAATTCAAAGGCAACTGAATTTCGGCAACCGGGGCATCGAAGTCGGAATGCCGCGAAACTCACCGAGTCAAAGCGTTTCGCCGTTTGCGGAAGAAGTCTGATGTAGAACAAGTAGCAGAAGCATACATGCTCAAGAGGGATCACCCGAAATTCAAAGGCAACTGAATTTCGGCAACCGGGGCATCGAAGTCGGAATGCCGCGAAACTCACCGAGTCAAAGCGTTTCGCCGTTTGCGGAAGAAGTCTGATGTAGAACAAGTAGCAGAAGCATACATGCTCAAGAGGGATCACCCGAAATTCAAAGGCAACTGAATTTCGGCAACCGGGGCATCGAAGTCGGAATGCCGCGAAACTCACCGAGTCAAAGCGTTTCGCCGTTTGCGGAAGAAGTCTGATGTAGAACAAGTAGCAGAAGCATACATGCTCAAGAGGGATCACCCGAAATTCAAAGGCAACTGAATTTCGGCAACCGGGGCATCGAAGTCGGAATGCCGCGAAACTCACCGAGTCAAAGCGTTTCGCCGTTTGCGGAAGAAGTCTGATGTAGAACAAGTAGCAGAAGCATACATGCTCAAGAGGGATCACCCGAAATTCAAAGGCAACTGAATTTCGGCAACCGGGGCATCGAAGTCGGAATGCCGCGAAACTCACCGAGTCAAAGCGTTTCGCCGTTTGCGGAAGAAGTCTGATGTAGAACAAGTAGCAGAAGCATACATGCTCAAGAGGGATCACCCGAAATTCAAAGGCAACTGAATTTCGGCAACCGGGGCATCGAAGTCGGAATGCCGCGAAACTCACCGAGTCAAAGCGTTTCGCCGTTTGCGGAAGAAGTCTGATGTAGAACAAGTAGCAGAAGCATACATGCTCAAGAGGGATCACCCGAAATTCAAAGGCAACTGAATTTCGGCAACCGGGGCATCGAAGTCGGAATGCCGCGAAACTCACCGAGTCAAAGCGTTTCGCCGTTTGCGGAAGAAGTCTGATGTAGAACAAGTAGCAGAAGCATACATGCTCAAGAGGGATCACCCGAAATTCAAAGGCAACTGAATTTCGGCAACCGGGGCATCGAAGTCGGAATGCCGCGAAACTCACCGAGTCAAAGCGTTTCGCCGTTTGCGGAAGAAGTCTGATGTAGAACAAGTAGCAGAAGCATACATGCTCAAGAGGGATCACCCGAAATTCAAAGGCAACTGAATTTCGGCAACCGGGGCATCGAAGTCGGAATGCCGCGAAACTCACCGAGTCAAAGCGTTTCGCCGTTTGCGGAAGAAGTCTGATGTAGAACAAGTAGCAGAAGCATACATGCTCAAGAGGGATCACCCGAAATTCAAAGGCAACTGAATTTCGGCAACCGGGGCATCGAAGTCGGAATGCCGCGAAACTCACCGAGTCAAAGCGTTTCGCCGTTTGCGGAAGAAGTCTGATGTAGAACAAGTAGCAGAAGCATACATGCTCAAGAGGGATCACCCGAAATTCAAAGGCAACTGAATTTCGGCAACCGGGGCATCGAAGTCGGAATGCCGCGAAACTCACCGAGTCAAAGCGTTTCGCCGTTTGCGGAAGAAGTCTGATGTAGAACAAGTAGCAGAAGCATACATGCTCAAGAGGGATCACCCGAAATTCAAAGGCAACTGAATTTCGGCAACCGGGGCATCGAAGTCGGAATGCCGCGAAACTCACCGAGTCAAAGCGTTTCGCCGTTTGCGGAAGAAGTCTGATGTAGAACAAGTAGCAGAAGCATACATGCTCAAGAGGGATCACCCGAAATTCAAAGGCAACTGAATTTCGGCAACCGGGGCATCGAAGTCGGAATGCCGCGAAACTCACCGAGTCAAAGCGTTTCGCCGTTTGCGGAAGAAGTCTGATGTAGAACAAGTAGCAGAAGCATACATGCTCAAGAGGGATCACCCGAAATTCAAAGGCAACTGAATTTCGGCAACCGGGGCATCGAAGTCGGAATGCCGCGAAACTCACCGAGTCAAAGCGTTTCGCCGTTTGCGGAAGAAGTCTGATGTAGAACAAGTAGCAGAAGCATACATGCTCAAGAGGGATCACCCGAAATTCAAAGGCAACTGAATTTCGGCAACCGGGGCATCGAAGTCGGAATGCCGCGAAACTCACCGAGTCAAAGCGTTTCGCCGTTTGCGGAAGAAGTCTGATGTAGAACAAGTAGCAGAAGCATACATGCTCAAGAGGGATCACCCGAAATTCAAAGGCAACTGAATTTCGGCAACCGGGGCATCGAAGTCGGAATGCCGCGAAACTCACCGAGTCAAAGCGTTTCGCCGTTTGCGGAAGAAGTCTGATGTAGAACAAGTAGCAGAAGCATACATGCTCAAGAGGGATCACCCGAAATTCAAAGGCAACTGAATTTCGGCAACCGGGGCATCGAAGTCGGAATGCCGCGAAACTCACCGAGTCAAAGCGTTTCGCCGTTTGCGGAAGAAGTCTGATGTAGAACAAGTAGCAGAAGCATACATGCTCAAGAGGGATCACCCGAAATTCAAAGGCAACTGAATTTCGGCAACCGGGGCATCGAAGTCGGAATGCCGCGAAACTCACCGAGTCAAAGCGTTTCGCCGTTTGCGGAAGAAGTCTGATGTAGAACAAGTAGCAGAAGCATACATGCTCAAGAGGGATCACCCGAAATTCAAAGGCAACTGAATTTCGGCAACCGGGGCATCGAAGTCGGAATGCCGCGAAACTCACCGAGTCAAAGCGTTTCGCCGTTTGCGGAAGAAGTCTGATGTAGAACAAGTAGCAGAAGCATACATGCTCAAGAGGGATCACCCGAAATTCAAAGGCAACTGAATTTCGGCAACCGGGGCATCGAAGTCGGAATGCCGCGAAACTCACCGAGTCAAAGCGTTTCGCCGTTTGCGGAAGAAGTCTGATGTAGAACAAGTAGCAGAAGCATACATGCTCAAGAGGGATCACCCGAAATTCAAAGGCAACTGAATTTCGGCAAACGGGGCATCGAAGTCGGAATGCCGCGAAACTCACCGAGTCAAAGCGTTTCGCCGTTTGCGGAAGAAGTCTGATGTAGAACAAGTAGCAGAAGCATACATGCTCAAGAGGGATCACCCGAAATTCAAAGGCAACTGAATTTCGGCAACCGGGGCATCGAAGTCGGAATGCCGCGAAACTCACCGAGTCAAAGCGTTTCGCCGTTTGCGGAAGAAGTCTGATGTAGAACAAGTAGCAGAAGCATACATGCTCAAGAGGGATCACCCGAAATTCAAAGGCAACTGAATTTCGGCAACCGGGCATCGAAGTCGGAATGCCGCGAAACTCACCGAGTCAAAGCGTTTCGCCGTTTGCGGAAGAAGTCTGATGTAGAACAAGTAGCAGAAGCATACATGCTCAAGAGGGATCACCCGAAATTCAAAGGCAACTGAATTTCGGCAACCGGGGCATCGAAGTCGGAATGCCGCGAAACTCACCGAGTCAAAGCGTTTCGCCGTTTGCGGAAGAAGTCTGATGTAGAACAAGTAGCAGAAGCATACATGCTCAAGAGGGATCACCCGAAATTCAAAGGCAACTGAATTTCGGCAACCGGGGCATCGAAGTCGGAATGCCGCGAAACTCACCGAGTCAAAGCGTTTCGCCGTTTGCGGAAGAAGTCTGATGTAGAACAAGTAGCAGAAGCATACATGCTCAAGAGGGATCACCCGAAATTCAAAGGCAACTGAATTTCGGCAACCGGGGCATCGAAGTCGGAATGCCGCGAAACTCACCGAGTCAAAGC
This sequence comes from Populus alba x Populus x berolinensis, assembly GCA_029228515.1. Taxonomy (NCBI): domain Eukaryota; kingdom Viridiplantae; phylum Streptophyta; class Magnoliopsida; order Malpighiales; family Salicaceae; genus Populus; species Populus alba x Populus x berolinensis. The sequence goes on along the minus strand of CM055356.1, from coordinate 2,920,745 downwards.
GTTTCGCCGTTTGCGGAAGAAGTCTGATGTAGAACAAGTAGCAGAAGCATACATGCTCAAGAGGGATCACCCGAAATTCAAAGGCAACTGAATTTCGGCAACCGGGGCATCGAAGTCGGAATGCCGCGAAACTCACCGAGTCAAAGCGTTTCGCCGTTTGCGGAAGAAGTCTGATGTAGAACAAGTAGCAGAAGCATACATGCTCAAGAGGGATCACCCGAAATTCAAAGGCAACTGAATTTCGGCAACCGGGGCATCGAAGTCGGAATGCCGCGAAACTCACCGAGTCAAAGCGTTTCGCCGTTTGCGGAAGAAGTCTGATGTAGAACAAGTAGCAGAAGCATACATGCTCAAGAGGGATCACCCGAAATTCAAAGGCAACTGAATTTCGGCAACCGGGGCATCGAAGTCGGAATGCCGCGAAACTCACCGAGTCAAAGCGTTTCGCCGTTTGCGGAAGAAGTCTGATGTAGAACAAGTAGCAGAAGCATACATGCTCAAGAGGGATCACCCGAAATTCAAAGGCAACTGAATTTCGGCAACCGGGGCATCGAAGTCGGAATGCCGCGAAACTCACCGAGTCAAAGCGTTTCGCCGTTTGCGGAAGAAGTCTGATGTAGAACAAGTAGCAGAAGCATACATGCTCAAGAGGGATCACCCGAAATTCAAAGGCAACTGAATTTCGGCAACCGGGGCATCGAAGTCGGAATGCCGCGAAACTCACCGAGTCAAAGCGTTTCGCCGTTTGCGGAAGAAGTCTGATGTAGAACAAGTAGCAGAAGCATACATGCTCAAGAGGGATCACCCGAAATTCAAAGGCAACTGAATTTCGGCAACCGGGGCATCGAAGTCGGAATGCCGCGAAACTCACCGAGTCAAAGCGTTTCGCCGTTTGCGGAAGAAGTCTGATGTAGAACAAGTAGCAGAAGCATACATGCTCAAGAGGGATCACCCGAAATTCAAAGGCAACTGAATTTCGGCAACCGGGGCATCGAAGTCGGAATGCCGCGAAACTCACCGAGTCAAAGCGTTTCGCCGTTTGCGGAAGAAGTCTGATGTAGAACAAGTAGCAGAAGCATACATGCTCAAGAGGGATCACCCGAAATTCAAAGGCAACTGAATTTCGGCAACCGGGGCATCGAAGTCGGAATGCCGCGAAACTCACCGAGTCAAAGCGTTTCGCCGTTTGCGGAAGAAGTCTGATGTAGAACAAGTAGCAGAAGCATACATGCTCAAGAGGGATCACCCGAAATTCAAAGGCAACTGAATTTCGGCAACCGGGGCATCGAAGTCGGAATGCCGCGAAACTCACCGAGTCAAAGCGTTTCGCCGTTTGCGGAAGAAGTCTGATGTAGAACAAGTAGCAGAAGCATACATGCTCAAGAGGGATCACCCGAAATTCAAAGGCAACTGAATTTCGGCAACGGGGCATCGAAGTCGGAATGCCGCGAAACTCACCGAGTCAAAGCGTTTCGCCGTTTGCGGAAGAAGTCTGATGTAGAACAAGTAGCAGAAGCATACATGCTCAAGAGGGATCACCCGAAATTCAAAGGCAACTGAATTTCGGCAACCGGGGCATCGAAGTCGGAATGCCGCGAAACTCACCGAGTCAAAGCGTTTCGCCGTTTGCGGAAGAAGTCTGATGTAGAACAAGTAGCAGAAGCATACATGCTCAAGAGGGATCACCCGAAATTCAAAGGCAACTGAATTTCGGCAACCGGGGCATCGAAGTCGGAATGCCGCGAAACTCACCGAGTCAAAGCGTTTCGCCGTTTGCGGAAGAAGTCTGATGTAGAACAAGTAGCAGAAGCATACATGCTCAAGAGGGATCACCCGAAATTCAAAGGCAACTGAATTTCGGCAACCGGGGCATCGAAGTCGGAATGCCGCGAAACTCACCGAGTCAAAGCGTTTCGCCGTTTGCGGAAGAAGTCTGATGTAGAACAAGTAGCAGAAGCATACATGCTCAAGAGGGATCACCCGAAATTCAAAGGCAACTGAATTTCGGCAACCGGGGCATCGAAGTCGGAATGCCGCGAAACTCACCGAGTCAAAGCGTTTCGCCGTTTGCGGAAGAAGTCTGATGTAGAACAAGTAGCAGAAGCATACATGCTCAAGAGGGATCACCCGAAATTCAAAGGCAACTGAATTTCGGCAACCGGGGCATCGAAGTCGGAATGCCGCGAAACTCACCGAGTCAAAGCGTTTCGCCGTTTGCGGAAGAAGTCTGATGTAGAACAAGTAGCAGAAGCATACATGCTCAAGAGGGATCACCCGAAATTCAAAGGCAACTGAATTTCGGCAACCGGGGCATCGAAGTCGGAATGCCGCGAAACTCACCGAGTCAAAGCGTTTCGCCGTTTGCGGAAGAAGTCTGATGTAGAACAAGTAGCAGAAGCATACATGCTCAAGAGGGATCACCCGAAATTCAAAGGCAACTGAATTTCGGCAACCGGGGCATCGAAGTCGGAATGCCGCGAAACTCACCGAGTCAAAGCGTTTCGCCGTTTGCGGAAGAAGTCTGATGTAGAACAAGTAGCAGAAGCATACATGCTCAAGAGGGATCACCCGAAATTCAAAGGCAACTGAATTTCGGCAACCGGGGCATCGAAGTCGGAATGCCGCGAAACTCACCGAGTCAAAGCGTTTCGCCGTTTGCGGAAGAAGTCTGATGTAGAACAAGTAGCAGAAGCATACATGCTCAAGAGGGATCACCCGAAATTCAAAGGCAACTGAATTTCGGCAACCGGGGCATCGAAGTCGGAATGCCGCGAAACTCACCGAGTCAAAGCGTTTCGCCGTTTGCGGAAGAAGTCTGATGTAGAACAAGTAGCAGAAGCATACATGCTCAAGAGGGATCACCCGAAATTCAAAGGCAACTGAATTTCGGCAACCGGGGCATCGAAGTCGGAATGCCGCGAAACTCACCGAGTCAAAGCGTTTCGCCGTTTGCGGAAGAAGTCTGATGTAGAACAAGTAGCAGAAGCATACATGCTCAAGAGGGATCACCCGAAATTCAAAGGCAACTGAATTTCGGCAACCGGGGCATCGAAGTCGGAATGCCGCGAAACTCACCGAGTCAAAGCGTTTCGCCGTTTGCGGAAGAAGTCTGATGTAGAACAAGTAGCAGAAGCATACATGCTCAAGAGGGATCACCCGAAATTCAAAGGCAACTGAATTTCGGCAACCGGGGCATCGAAGTCGGAATGCCGCGAAACTCACCGAGTCAAAGCGTTTCGCCGTTTGCGGAAGAAGTCTGATGTAGAACAAGTAGCAGAAGCATACATGCTCAAGAGGGATCACCCGAAATTCAAAGGCAACTGAATTTCGGCAACCGGGGCATCGAAGTCGGAATGCCGCGAAACTCACCGAGTCAAAGCGTTTCGCCGTTTGCGGAAGAAGTCTGATGTAGAACAAGTAGCAGAAGCATACATGCTCAAGAGGGATCACCCGAAATTCAAAGGCAACTGAATTTCGGCAACCGGGGCATCGAAGTCGGAATGCCGCGAAACTCACCGAGTCAAAGCGTTTCGCCGTTTGCGGAAGAAGTCTGATGTAGAACAAGTAGCAGAAGCATACATGCTCAAGAGGGATCACCCGAAATTCAAAGGCAACTGAATTTCGGCAACCGGGGCATCGAAGTCGGAATGCCGCGAAACTCACCGAGTCAAAGCGTTTCGCCGTTTGCGGAAGAAGTCTGATGTAGAACAAGTAGCAGAAGCATACATGCTCAAGAGGGATCACCCGAAATTCAAAGGCAACTGAATTTCGGCAACCGGGGCATCGAAGTCGGAATGCCGCGAAACTCACCGAGTCAAAGCGTTTCGCCGTTTGCGGAAGAAGTCTGATGTAGAACAAGTAGCAGAAGCATACATGCTCAAGAGGGATCACCCGAAATTCAAAGGCAACTGAATTTCGGCAACCGGGGCATCGAAGTCGGAATGCCGCGAAACTCACCGAGTCAAAGCGTTTCGCCGTTTGCGGAAGAAGTCTGATGTAGAACAAGTAGCAGAAGCATACATGCTCAAGAGGGATCACCCGAAATTCAAAGGCAACTGAATTTCGGCAACCGGGGCATCGAAGTCGGAATGCCGCGAAACTCACCGAGTCAAAGCGTTTCGCCGTTTGCGGAAGAAGTCTGATGTAGAACAAGTAGCAGAAGCATACATGCTCAAGAGGGATCACCCGAAATTCAAAGGCAACTGAATTTCGGCAACCGGGGCATCGAAGTCGGAATGCCGCGAAACTCACCGAGTCAAAGCGTTTCGCCGTTTGCGGAAGAAGTCTGATGTAGAACAAGTAGCAGAAGCATACATGCTCAAGAGGGATCACCCGAAATTCAAAGGCAACTGAATTTCGGCAACCGGGGCATCGAAGTCGGAATGCCGCGAAACTCACCGAGTCAAAGCGTTTCGCCGTTTGCGGAAGAAGTCTGATGTAGAACAAGTAGCAGAAGCATACATGCTCAAGAGGGATCACCCGAAATTCAAAGGCAACTGAATTTCGGCAACCGGGGCATCGAAGTCGGAATGCCGCGAAACTCACCGAGTCAAAGCGTTTCGCCGTTTGCGGAAGAAGTCTGATGTAGAACAAGTAGCAGAAGCATACATGCTCAAGAGGGATCACCCGAAATTCAAAGGCAACTGAATTTCGGCAACCGGGGCATCGAAGTCGGAATGCCGCGAAACTCACCGAGTCAAAGCGTTTCGCCGTTTGCGGAAGAAGTCTGATGTAGAACAAGTAGCAGAAGCATACATGCTCAAGAGGGATCACCCGAAATTCAAAGGCAACTGAATTTCGGCAACCGGGGCATCGAAGTCGGAATGCCGCGAAACTCACCGAGTCAAAGCGTTTCGCCGTTTGCGGAAGAAGTCTGATGTAGAACAAGTAGCAGAAGCATACATGCTCAAGAGGGATCACCCGAAATTCAAAGGCAACTGAATTTCGGCAACCGGGGCATCGAAGTCGGAATGCCGCGAAACTCACCGAGTCAAAGCGTTTCGCCGTTTGCGGAAGAAGTCTGATGTAGAACAAGTAGCAGAAGCATACATGCTCAAGAGGGATCACCCGAAATTCAAAGGCAACTGAATTTCGGCAACCGGGGCATCGAAGTCGGAATGCCGCGAAACTCACCGAGTCAAAGCGTTTCGCCGTTTGCGGAAGAAGTCTGATGTAGAACAAGTAGCAGAAGCATACATGCTCAAGAGGGATCACCCGAAATTCAAAGGCAACTGAATTTCGGCAACCGGGGCATCGAAGTCGGAATGCCGCGAAACTCACCGAGTCAAAGCGTTTCGCCGTTTGCGGAAGAAGTCTGATGTAGAACAAGTAGCAGAAGCATACATGCTCAAGAGGGATCACCCGAAATTCAAAGGCAACTGAATTTCGGCAACGGGGCATCGAAGTCGGAATGCCGCGAAACTCACCGAGTCAAAGCGTTTCGCCGTTTGCGGAAGAAGTCTGATGTAGAACAAGTAGCAGAAGCATACATGCTCAAGAGGGATCACCCGAAATTCAAAGGCAACTGAATTTCGGCAACCGGGGCATCGAAGTCGGAATGCCGCGAAACTCACCGAGTCAAAGCGTTTCGCCGTTTGCGGAAGAAGTCTGATGTAGAACAAGTAGCAGAAGCATACATGCTCAAGAGGGATCACCCGAAATTCAAAGGCAACTGAATTTCGGCAACCGGGGCATCGAAGTCGGAATGCCGCGAAACTCACCGAGTCAAAGCGTTTCGCCGTTTGCGGAAGAAGTCTGATGTAGAACAAGTAGCAGAAGCATACATGCTCAAGAGGGATCACCCGAAATTCAAAGGCAACTGAATTTCGGCAACCGGGGCATCGAAGTCGGAATGCCGCGAAACTCACCGAGTCAAAGCGTTTCGCCGTTTGCGGAAGAAGTCTGATGTAGAACAAGTAGCAGAAGCATACATGCTCAAGAGGGATCACCCGAAATTCAAAGGCAACTGAATTTCGGCAACCGGGGCATCGAAGTCGGAATGCCGCGAAACTCACCGAGTCAAAGCGTTTCGCCGTTTGCGGAAGAAGTCTGATGTAGAACAAGTAGCAGAAGCATACATGCTCAAGAGGGATCACCCGAAATTCAAAGGCAACTGAATTTCGGCAACCGGGGCATCGAAGTCGGAATGCCGCGAAACTCACCGAGTCAAAGCGTTTCGCCGTTTGCGGAAGAAGTCTGATGTAGAACAAGTAGCAGAAGCATACATGCTCAAGAGGGATCACCCGAAATTCAAAGGCAACTGAATTTCGGCAACCGGGGCATCGAAGTCGGAATGCCGCGAAACTCACCGAGTCAAAGCGTTTCGCCGTTTGCGGAAGAAGTCTGATGTAGAACAAGTAGCAGAAGCATACATGCTCAAGAGGGATCACCCGAAATTCAAAGGCAACTGAATTTCGGCAACGGGGCATCGAAGTCGGAATGCCGCGAAACTCACCGAGTCAAAGCGTTTCGCCGTTTGCGGAAGAAGTCTGATGTAGAACAAGTAGCAGAAGCATACATGCTCAAGAGGGATCACCCGAAATTCAAAGGCAACTGAATTTCGGCAACCGGGGCATCGAAGTCGGAATGCCGCGAAACTCACCGAGGCAAAGCATTTCGCCGTTTGCGGAAGTAGTCTGATGTAGAACAAGTAGCAGAAGCATACATGCTCAAGAGGGATCACCCGAAATTCAAAGGCAACTGCATTTCGGCAACCGGGGCATCGAAGTCGGAATGCCGCGAAACTCACCGAGGCAAAAGGTTTCACCGTTTGCGGAAGAAGTCTGATGTAGAACAAGTAGCAGAAGCATACATGCTCAAGAGGGATCACCCGAAATTCAAAGGCAACTGCATTTCGGCAACCGGGGCATCGAAGACGGAATGCCGCGAAACTCACCGAGGCAAAGCGTTTCGCGGTTTGCGGAAGAAGTCTGACGTAGAACAAGTAGCAGAAGCATACATGCTCAAGAGGGATCACCCGAAATTCAAAGGCAACTGCATTTCGGCAACCGGGGAATCGAGGTCAGAATGCCGCGAAACTCATCGAGTCAAAGCATTTCGCCATTTGCGGAAGAAGTATGATGTAGAACAAGTAGCAGAAGCAAACATTCTCAAGAGGGATCAACCGAAAGTCAAAGGCAACTAGGGCATCGAGGTCGGAATGCCGCGCAACTAACCGAGGCAAAGCCTTTCACCTTTTGTGGAAGAAGTCTGATGTAGAAAAAGTAGCAGAAGCATACATGCTCAAGAGGGATCACCCGAAATTCAAAGGCAACTGCATTTCGGCAACCGGGGCATCGAAGGCGGAATGCGGCGAAACTCACCGAGACAAAACGTTTCACCGTTTGGGGAAGAAGTCTGATGTACAACAAGTAGCAGAAGCATACATGCTCAAGAGGGATCACCCAAAATTCACAGGCAACTGAATTTCGGCAACCGGGGAATCGAGGTCACAATGCCGCGAAACTCATCGAGTCAAAGCTGTTCGCCATTTGCGGAAGAAGTATGATGTAGAACTAGTAGCATAAGCAAACATTTTCAAGAGGGATCACCCGAAATTCAAAGGCAACTGAATTTCGGCAACCGGGGCATCGAAGTCGGAATGCCGCGAAACTCACCGAGTCAAAGCGTTTCGCCGTTTGCGGAAGAAGTCTGATGTAGAACAAGTAGCAGAAGCATACATGCTCAAGAGGGATCACCCGAAATTCAAAGGCAAACAAGGGCATCGAAGTCGGAATGCCGCGAAACTCACCGAGTCAAAGCGTTTCGCCGTTTGCGGAAGAAGTCTGATGTAGAACAAGTAGCAGAAGCATACATGCTCAAGAGGGATCACCCGAAATTCAAAGGCAACTGAATTTCGGCAACCGGGGCATCGAAGTCGGAATGCCGCGAAACTCACCGAGTCAAAGCGTTTCGCCGTTTGCGGAAGAAGTCTGATGTAGAACAAGTAGCAGAAGCATACATGCTCAAGAGGGATCACCCGAAATTCAAAGGCAACTGAATTTCGGCAACCGGGGCATCGAAGTCGGAATGCCGCGAAACTCACCGAGTCAAAGCGTTTCGCCGTTTGCGGAAGAAGTCTGATGTAGAACAAGTAGCAGAAGCATACATGCTCAAGAGGGATCACCCGAAATTCAAAGGCAACTGAATTTCGGCAACGGGGCATCGAAGTCGGAATGCCGCGAAACTCACCGAGTCAAAGCGTTTCGCCGTTTGCGGAAGAAGTCTGATGTAGAACAAGTAGCAGAAGCATACATGCTCAAGAGGGATCACCCGAAATTCAAAGGCAACTGAATTTCGGCAACCGGGGCATCGAAGTCGGAATGCCGCGAAACTCACCGAGTCAAAGCGTTTCGCCGTTTGCGGAAGAAGTCTGATGTAGAACAAGTAGCAGAAGCATACATGCTCAAGAGGGATCACCCGAAATTCAAAGGCAACTGAATTTCGGCAACGGGGCATCGAAGTCGGAATGCCGCGAAACTCACCGAGTCAAAGCGTTTCGCCGTTTGCGGAAGAAGTCTGATGTAGAACAAGTAGCAGAAGCATACATGCTCAAGAGGGATCACCCGAAATTCAAAGGCAACTGAATTTCGGCAACCGGGGCATCGAAGTCGGAATGCCGCGAAACTCACCGAGTCAAAGCGTTTCGCCGTTTGCGGAAGAAGTCTGATGTAGAACAAGTAGCAGAAGCATACATGCTCAAGAGGGATCACCCGAAATTCAAAGGCAACTGAATTTCGGCAACCCGGGCATCGAAGTCGGAATGCCGCGAAACTCACCGAGTCAAAGCGTTTCGCCGTTTGCGGAAGAAGTCTGATGTAGAACAAGTAGCAGAAGCATACATGCTCAAGAGGGATCACCCGAAATTCAAAGGCAACTGAATTTCGGCAACGGGGCATCGAAGTCGGAATGCCGCGAAACTCACCGAGTCAAAGCGTTTCGCCGTTTGCGGAAGAAGTCTGATGTAGAACAAGTAGCAGAAGCATACATGCTCAAGAGGGATCACCCGAAATTCAAAGGCAACTGAATTTCGGCAACCGGGGCATCGAAGTCGGAATGCCGCGAAACTCACCGAGTCAAAGCGTTTCGCCGTTTGCGGAAGAAGTCTGATGTAGAACAAGTAGCAGAAGCATACATGCTCAAGAGGGATCACCCGAAATTCAAAGGCAACTGAATTTCGGCAACCGGGGCATCGAAGTCGGAATGCCGCGAAACTCACCGAGTCAAAGCGTTTCGCCGTTTGCGGAAGAAGTCTGATGTAGAACAAGTAGCAGAAGCATACATGCTCAAGAGGGATCACCCGAAATTCAAAGGCAACTGAATTTCGGCAACCGGGGCATCGAAGTCGGAATGCCGCGAAACTCACCGAGTCAAAGCGTTTCGCCGTTTGCGGAAGAAGTCTGATGTAGAACAAGTAGCAGAAGCATACATGCTCAAGAGGGATCACCCGAAATTCAAAGGCAACTGAATTTCGGCAACCGGGGCATCGAAGTCGGAATGCCGCGAAACTCACCGAGTCAAAGCGTTTCGCCGTTTGCGGAAGAAGTCTGATGTAGAACAAGTAGCAGAAGCATACATGCTCAAGAGGGATCACCCGAAATTCAAAGGCAACTTCGGCAACCGGGGCATCGAAGTCGGAATGCCGCGAAACTCACCGAGTCAAAGCGTTTCGCCGTTTGCGGAAGAAGTCTGATGTAGAACAAGTAGCAGAAGCATACATGCTCAAGAGGGATCACCCGAAATTCAAAGGCAACTGAATTTCGGCAACCGGGGCATCGAAGTCGGAATGCCGCGAAACTCACCGAGTCAAAGCGTTTCGCCGTTTGCGGAAGAAGTCTGATGTAGAACAAGTAGCAGAAGCATACATGCTCAAGAGGGATCACCCGAAATTCAAAGGCAACTGAATTTCGGCAACCGGGGCATCGAAGTCGGAATGCCGCGAAACTCACCGAGTCAAAGCGTTTCGCCGTTTGCGGAAGAAGTCTGATGTAGAACAAGTAGCAGAAGCATACATGCTCAAGAGGGATCACCCGAAATTCAAAGGCAACTGAATTTCGGCAACCGGGGCATCGAAGTCGGAATGCCGCGAAACTCACCGAGTCAAAGCGTTTCGCCGTTTGCGGAAGAAGTCTGATGTAGAACAAGTAGCAGAAGCATACATGCTCAAGAGGGATCACCCGAAATTCAAAGGCAAAATTTCGGCAACCGGGGCATCGAAGTCGGAATGCCGCGAAACTCACCGAGTCAAAGCGTTTCGCCGTTTGCGGAAGAAGTCTGATGTAGAACAAGTAGCAGAAGCATACATGCTCAAGAGGGATCACCCGAAATTCAAAGGCAACTGAATTTCGGCAACCGGGGCATCGAAGTCGGAATGCCGCGAAACTCACCGAGTCAAAGCGTTTCGCCGTTTGCGGAAGAAGTCTGATGTAGAACAAGTAGCAGAAGCATACATGCTCAAGAGGGATCACCCGAAATTCAAAGGCAACTGAATTTCGGCAACCGGGGCATCGAAGTCGGAATGCCGCGAAACTCACCGAGTCAAAGCGTTTCGCCGTTTGCGGAAGAAGTCTGATGTAGAACAAGTAGCAGAAGCATACATGCTCAAGAGGGATCACCCGAAATTCAAAGGCAACTGAATTTCGGCAACCGGGGCATCGAAGTCGGAATGCCGCGAAACTCACCGAGTCAAAGCGTTTCGCCGTTTGCGGAAGAAGTCTGATGTAGAACAAGTAGCAGAAGCATACATGCTCAAGAGGGATCACCCGAAATTCAAAGGCAACTGAATTTCGGCAACCGGGGCATCGAAGTCGGAATGCCGCGAAACTCACCGAGTCAAAGCGTTTCGCCGTTTGCGGAAGAAGTCTGATGTAGAACAAGTAGCAGAAGCATACATGCTCAAGAGGGATCACCCGAAATTCAAAGGCAACTGAATTTCGGCAACCGGGGCATCGAAGTCGGAATGCCGCGAAACTCACCGAGTCAAAGCGTTTCGCCGTTTGCGGAAGAAGTCTGATGTAGAACAAGTAGCAGAAGCATACATGCTCAAGAGGGATCACCCGAAATTCAAAGGCAACTGAATTTCGGCAACCGGGGCATCGAAGTCGGAATGCCGCGAAACTCACCGAGTCAAAGCGTTTCGCCGTTTGCGGAAGAAGTCTGATGTAGAACAAGTAGCAGAAGCATACATGCTCAAGAGGGATCACCCGAAATTCAAAGGCAACTGAATTTCGGCAACCGGGGCATCGAAGTCGGAATGCCGCGAAACTCACCGAGTCAAAGCGTTTCGCCGTTTGCGGAAGAAGTCTGATGTAGAACAAGTAGCAGAAGCATACATGCTCAAGAGGGATCACCCGAAATTCAAAGGCAACTGAATTTCGGCAACCGGGGCATCGAAGTCGGAATGCCGCGAAACTCACCGAGTCAAAGCGTTTCGCCGTTTGCGGAAGAAGTCTGATGTAGAACAAGTAGCAGAAGCATACATGCTCAAGAGGGATCACCCGAAATTCAAAGGCAACTGAATTTCGGCAACCGGGGCATCGAAGTCGGAATGCCGCGAAACTCACCGAGTCAAAGCGTTTCGCCGTTTGCGGAAGAAGTCTGATGTAGAACAAGTAGCAGAAGCATACATGCTCGGCAACCGAATTTCGGCAACTACGGCATCGAAGTCGGAATGCCGCGAAACTCACCGAGTCAAAGCGTTTCGCCGTTTGCGGAAGAAGTCTGATGTAGAACAAGTAGCAGAAGCATACATGCTCAAGAGGGATCACCCGAAATTCAAAGGCAACTGAATTTCGGCAACCGGGGCATCGAAGTCGGAATGCCGCGAAACTCACCGAGTCAAAGCGTTTCGCCGTTTGCGGAAGAAGTCTGATGTAGAACAAGTAGCAGAAGCATACATGCTCAAGAGGGATCACCCGAAATTCAAAGGCAACTGAATTTCGGCAACGGGGCATCGAAGTCGGAATGCCGCGAAACTCACCGAGTCAAAGCGTTTCGCCGTTTGCGGAAGAAGTCTGATGTAGAACAAGTAGCAGAAGCATACATGCTCAAGAGGGATCACCCGAAATTCAAAGGCAACTGAATTTCGGCAACGGGGCATCGAAGTCGGAATGCCGCGAAACTCACCGAGTCAAAGCGTTTCGCCGTTTGCGAAAGTCTGATGTAGAACAAGTAGCAGAAGCATACATGCTCAAGAGGGATCACCCGAAATTCAAAGGCAACTGAATTTCGGCAACCGGGGCATCGAAGTCGGAATGCCGCGAAACTCACCGAGTCAAAGCGTTTCGCGTTTGCGGAAGAAGTGATGATAGAACAAGTAGCAGAAGCATACATGCTCAAGAGGGATCACCCGAAATTCAAAGGCAACTGAATTTCGGCAACCGGGGCATCGAAGTCGGAATGCCGCGAAACTCACCGAGTCAAAGCGTTTCGCCGTTTGCGGAAGAAGTCTGATGTAGAACAAGTAGCAGAAGCATACATGCTCAAGAGGGATCACCCGAAATTCAAAGGCAACTGAATTTCGGCAACCGGGCATCGAAGTCGGAATGGCGCGAAAGTCACCGAGTCAAAGCGTTTCGCCGTTTGCGAAAGAAGTCTGATGTAGAACAAGTAGCAGAAGCATACATGCTCAAGAGGGATCACCCGAAATTCAAAGGCAACTGTATTTCGCCAACCGGGGCATCGAAGTCGGAATGCCGCGAAATTCACCGAATCAAAGCGTTTCGCCGTTTGCGGAAGAAGTCTGATGTAGAAAAAGTAGCAGAAGCATACATGCTCAAGGGTGATCACCCGAAATTCAAAGGCAACTGAATTTGGGCAACCGGGGCATCGAAGTCGGAATGCTGCGAAACTCACCGAGTCAAAGCGTTTCGCCGTTTGCGAAAGAAGTCTGATGTAGAACAAGTAGCAGAAGCATACATGCTCAAGAGCGGTCACCCGAAATTCAAAGGCAACTGAATTTCGGCAACCGGGGCATCGAAGTCGGAATGCCGCGAAACTCACCGAGTCAAAGTGTTTCGCCGTTTGCGGAAGAAGTCTGATGTAGAACAAGTAGTAGAAGCATACATGCTCAAGAGGGATCACCCGAAATTCAAAGGCAACTGAATTTCGGCAACCGGGGCATCGAAGTCGGAATGCCGCGAAACTCACCGAGTCAAAGCGTTTCGCCGTTTGCGGAAGAAGAAGTCTGATGTGTAGAACAAGTAGCAGAAGCATACATGCTCAAGAGGGATCACCGAAATTCAAAGGCAACTGAATTTCGGCAACCGGGGCATCGAAGTCGGAATGCCGCGAAACTCACCGAGTCAAAGCGTTTCGCCGTTTGAAGAAGTGA
>CM055356.1:2862364-2907315 GCA_029228515.1 Populus alba x Populus x berolinensis | reverse complement strand
GCGGAAGAAGTGTTATGTAGAACTAGTAGCAGAAGCATACATGCTCAAGAGGGATCACACGAAATTCAAAGTCAACTGAATTTCGGCAACCGGGGCATCGAAGTCGGAAGGCCGCCAAACTCACCGAGTCAAAGCATTTCGCCGTTTGCGGAAGAAGTCTGATGTAGAACAAGTAGCAGAAGCATACATGCTCAAGAGGGATCACCCGAAATTCAAAGGCAACTGAATTTCGGCAACCGAGCATTGAAGTCGGAATGCCGCGAAACTCACCAAGGCAAAGCGTTTCGCCGTTTGCGGAAGAAGTCTGATGTAGAACAAGTAGCAGAAGCATACATGCTCAAGAGGGATCACCCGAAATTCAAAGGCAACAGAATATCGGCAACCGAGCATCGAAGTCGAAATGCCGCGAAACTCACCGAGGCAAAGCGTTTCGCCGTTTGCGGAAGAAGTCTGATGTAGAACAAGTAGCAGAAGCATACATGCTCAAGAGGGATCACCCGAAATTCAAAGGCAACTGAATTTCGGCAACGGGGGCATCGAAGTCGGAATGCCGCCAAACTCACCGAGGCAAAGCCTTTCGCCATTTGCGGAAGAAGACTGATGTAGTAGAAGTAGCAGAAGCATACATGCTCAAGAGGGATCACCTGAAATTCAAAGGCAACCGAGCATCGAAGTCGGAATGCCGCGAAACTCTCCGAGGCAAAGCGTTTCGCCGTTTGCGGAAGAAGTCTGATTTAGAACAAGTAGCAGAAGCATACAGGCTTAAGAGGGATGACCTAAAATTCTAAGGCAACTGAATTTTGGCAACGGGGGCAACGAAGTCGGAATGCCGCGAAACTCACCGAGGCAAATTGTTTAGCCGTTTGCGGAAGATTTCTGATGTAGAACAAGTAGCAGAAGCATACATGCCCAAGAGGGATCAACCGAAATTCAAAGGCAACTGAATTTTGTCAACCGGGGCATCGAAGTCGGAATGCCGCGAAACTCACTGAGGCATATTGTTTCGCCGTTTGCGGAAGAAGTCTGATGTAGAACAAGTAGCAAAAGCATACATGCTCAAGAGGGATCACCCGAAATTCAAAGGCAACTGAATTTCGTCAACCGGGGCATCGAAGTCGGAATGCCGCGAAACTCACCGAGGCAAAGCGTTTCGCCGTTTGCGGAAGAAGTCTGATGTAGAACAAGTAGCAGAAGCATACATGCTCAAGAGGGATCACCCGAAATTCAAAGGCAACTGAATTTCGGCAACGGGGGCATCGAAGTCGGAATGCCGCGAAACTCACCGAGGCAAAGCGTTTCGCCGTTTGCGGAAGAAGTCTGATGTAGAACAAGTAGCAGAAGCATACATGCTCAAGAGGGATCACCCGAAATTCAAAGGCAACTGAATTTCGGCAACCGGGGCATCGAAGTCGGAATGCCGCGAAACTCACCGAGGCAAAGCGTTTCGCCGTTTGCGGAAGAAGTCTGATGTAGAACAAGTAGCAGAAGCATACATGCTCAAGAGGGATCACCCGAAATTCAAAGGCAACTGAATTTCGGCAACCGGGGCATCGAAGTCGGAATGCCGCGAAACTCACCGAGTCAAAGCGTTTCGCCGTTTGCGGAAGAAGTCTGATGTAGAACAAGTAGCAGAAGCATACATGCTCAAGAGGGATCACCCGAAATTCAAAGGCAACTGAATTTCGGCAACCGGGGCATCGAAGTCGGAATGCCGCGAAACTCACCGAGGCAAAGCGTTTCGCCGTTTGCGGAAGAAGTCTGATGTAGAACAAGTAGCAGAAGCATACATGCTCAAGAGGGATCACCCGAAATTCAAAGGCAACTGAATTTCGGCAACCGGGGCATCGAAGTCGGAATGCCGCGAAACTCACCGAGGCAAAGCGTTTCCCGTTTGCGGAAGAAGTGTTATGTAGAACAAGTAGCAGAAGCATACATGCTCAAGAGGGATCACCCGAAATTCAAAGGCAACTGAATTTCGGCAACCGGGGCATCGAAGTCGGAATGCCGCGAAACTCACCGAGGCAAAGCGTTTCGCCGTTTGCGGAAGAAGTCTGATGTAGAACAAGTAGCAGAAGCATACATGCTCAAGAGGGATCACCCGAAATTCAAAGGCAACTGAATTTCGGCAACCGGGGCATCGAAGTCGGAATGCCGCCAAACTCACCGAGTCAAAGTGTTTCGCTGTTTGCGGAAGAAGTCTGATGTAGAACAAGTAGCAGAAGCATACATGCTCAAGAGGGATCACCCGAAATTCAAAGGCAACTGAATTTCGGCAACCGGGGCATCGAAGTCGGAATGCCGCGAAACTCACCGAGGCAAAGCGTTTCGCCGTTTGCGGAAGAAGTCTGATGTAGAACAAGTAGCAGAAGCATACATGCTCAAGAGGGATCACCCGAAATTCAAAGGCAACTGAATTTCGGCAACCGAGCATCGAAGTCGAAATGCCGCGAAACTCACCGAGGCAAAGCGTTTCGCCGTTTGCGGAAGAAGTCTGATGTAGAACAAGTAGCAGAAGCATACATGCTCAAGAGGGATCACCCGAAATTCAAAGGCAACTGAATTTCGGCAACCGGGGCATCGAAGTCGGAATGCCGCGAAACTCACCGAGGCAAAGCGTTTCGCCGTTTGCGGAAGATGTCTGATGTAGAACAAGTAGCAGAAGCATACATGCTCAAGAGGGATCACCCGAAATTCAAAGGCAACTGAATTTCGGCAACCGGGGCATCGAAGTCGGAATGCCGCGAAACTCACCGAGGCAAAGTGTTTCGCCGTTTGCGGAAGAAGTCTGATGTAGAACAAGTAGCAGAAGCATACATGCTCAAGAGGGATCACCCGAAATTCAAAGGCAACTGAATTTCGGCAACCGGGGCATCGAAGTCGGAATGCCGCGAAACTCACCGAGGCAAAGCGTTTCGCCGTTTGCGGAAGAAGTGTTATGTAGAACAAGTAGCAGAAGCATACATGCTCAAGAGGGATCACCCGAAATTCAAAGGCAACTGAATTTCGGCAACCGGGGCATCGAAGTCGGAATGCCGCGAAACTCACCGAGGCAAAGCGTTTCGCCGTTTGCGGAAGAAGTCTGATGTAGAACAAGTAGCAGAAGCATACATGCTCAAGAGGGATCACCGAAATTCAAAGGCAACTGAATTTCGGCAACCGGGGCATCGAAGTCGGAATGCCGCGAAACTCACCGAGGCAAAGCGTTTCGCCGTTTGCGGAAGAAGTGTTATGTAGAACAAGTAGCAGAAGCATACATGCTCAAGAGGGATCACCCGAAATTCAAAGGCAACTGAATTTCGGCAACCGGGGCATCGAAGTCGGAATGCCGCGAAACTCACCGAGTCAAAGCGTTTCGCCGTTTGCGGAAGAAGTCTGATGTAGAACAAGTAGCAGAAGCATACATGCTCAAGAGGGATCACCCGAAATTCAAAGGCAACTGAATTTCGGCAACCGGGGCATCGAAGTCGGAATGCCGCGAAACTCACCGAGGCAAAGCGTTTCGCCGTTTGCGGAAGAAGTCTGATGTAGAACAAATAGCAGAAGCATACATGCTCAAGAGGGATCCCCGAAATTCAAAGGCAACTGAACTTCGGCAACGGGGGCATCGAAGTCCGAATGCCGCCAAACTCACCGAGGCAAAGTGTTTCGCTGTTTGTGGAAGAAGTCTGATGTAGAACAAGTAGCAGAAGCATACATGCCCAAGAGGGATCACCCGAAATTCAAAGGCAACTGAACTTCGGCAACGGGGGCATCGAAGTCGGAATGCCGCCAAACTCACCGAGGCAAAGCGTTTCGCTGTTTGTGGAAGAAGTCTGATGTAGAACAAGTAGCAGAAGCATACATGCTCAAGAGGGATCACCTGAAATTCAAAGGCAACTGAATTTTGTCAACCGGGGCATCGAAGTCGGAATGCCGCGAAACTCACCGAGGCAAATTGTTTCGCCGTTTGCGGAAGAAGTCTGATGTAGAAAAAGTAGCAGAAGCATACATGCTCCAGAGGGATCACCCGAAATTCAAAGGCAACTGAATTTCGACAACCGGGCATCGAAGTCGGAATGCCGCGAAACTCATCGAGGAAAAGCGTTTCGCCATATGCGGAAGAAGTGTTATGTAGAACAAGTAGCAGAAGCATTCATGCTCAAGAGGGATCACACGAAATTCAAAGGCAACTGAATTTCGGCAACCAGGGCATCGAAGTCGGAATGCCGCGAAACTCACCGAGGCAAAGCGTTTCGCCGTTTCCGGAAGATGTTTGATGTAGAACAAGTAGCATAAGTGACACGACCAAAAGCTTGATGTCTTCTCCCAAGTGCAGGAGTGTCGAAGTAATAAATAACCCGGCAAGACCGGGGTCGAACCACAGAGAGGTTAATTGTATAAATTATAAATAACAAGACAACAACAACAACAACAATAACAACAATAATAATAACAATAATAATAACTATTATACTTAGTACGTGGCGTTGTTATACCTGAGAATGATCTAAAGATCGGGTCACAGGTTTCCAGCCTATATACTGAGTTTATGAAGAGATCAAATATATATATTATGTAATATAAACAGAATGTAAATAATAATAATAATAATAATAATGAAAGCAGAAGATGAAGAAATTAATGAGAACTTTGAGATGAAAGATTAACGTAAGGATTAAACAATGATAAAAACAAATGTCAAGGTTAGAGGATCCACTAATGGTACTTCAAACAAGTATAATATAAACTCTTATTACTCAATTGGAAACCACACATAAAGGAGGTTCCATTCAGATTATAAATTGTTAACATGATTACATTAGTTATCTTATTCGAATAAAGCTAATACTTGTAAATGTTGGCAGGCATTCATGATTATAACTTATGTTAACAACAAATCAAGTTCCTTTCACAGCTCAGGTGTTGGTTATACCATACAGTATGAGCTATGAAAGTGCCAAGTATTTGTTGTACCAAGTGTTATACAACATAAATCTAGATTAACCATTTAACAAGCAAAGTATTAAAAGTGAACAAGATAACAAATATAAAACATGTTAGTATCCAACGTTAAGGTCCATGTTAAGTTTATATTATACTTATTCTTACACCATTAGTGTACCCTTTTCACCTTGACATAATTAACTTAGTTGAACATAATGAAAGAAAGAAACATAAATGAACAAGATAAGAACATAAATGAGAAAGACGTTAACTAAGTAAAGGAAAGGAAATAAAGTGCATGAACTTGATATTAATGAAAGCAAAACATAAGCAATACAAAGAGAGAAAGCAAGAGCATGATCTTCATCTGGAAACCAAGATGCCTCAATACATGGTAAGTGCCTCCTTTTATAGGCCAAAATTTGGAACTATTGATTTGTTGACTAATTGATGAGTGGGTGGCCACATCTTGACTAGATAACAATCCTTATCTTCTTGTCTGATCAAGACGTCATTGCTAACATCATAATTTGCCCAGAATCCTCAAGAATGTTCTAGGAAATTGTCTCAGCTTTCCAACAAAAAAAAGATGAGGTCATTTGGACTTCTAGAACTCAAGATATGGGCTGAACACTAAATAGTGTTTGGGCTGCAGGACAGCTTCGGACTTCTTCGTTGTTCCTTCAATTTGGACTTCAAAACGACCTTTTCAAATCTTGGGCTCCTCATGAAAGTTGTAGGCTTTTGTCTTACCTTTCCATCCATATAAAGTGGACCTAAATCCAAAATCTAGAGCTCCAGATATGATCCAATTACCGAGCAATGTTCCGGTTTGGACTGCACCGACATCTCTTTTCTAAGTTTGGCCATCTCTTTGTCCTTTAACTTTCAATGCTTAAACTCATCAATCAATCCTTTTATTTATGTGATAGTCCTGCATTTAAAATGAGCATTTACCATAAATTAAGGTATCTTATAATATCAAACTTGTTATTATAAAACATGCTTTAGTTAAGGAGTTATTGATACTTCAAGTGCAAAATGATGATATAAAACCTTGATAAACATGCACTTTTAAGTACTAATCAATAAGTATACATGCTCAAGAGGGATCACACGAAATTCAAAGGCAACTGAATTTCGGCAACCGGGGCATCGAAGTCGGAATGCCGCGAAACTCACCGAGGCAAAGCGTTTCCCCGTAAGCGGAAGAAGTGTTATGTAGAACTAGTAGCAGAAGCATACATGCTCAAGAGGGATCACACGAAATTCAAAGTCAACTGAATTTCAGCAACCGGCGCATCGAAGTCCTAATGCCGCGAAACTCACCGAGGCAAAGCGTTTCGCCGTTTGCGGAAGAAGTCTGATGTAGAACAATTAGCAGAAGAAGACATGCTCAAGAAGGATCACCCGAAATTCAAAGGCAACTGAATTTCGGCAACTAGGGCATCGAAGTCGGAATGCCGCGAAACTCACCGAGTCAAAGCGTTTTGACGTTTGCGGAAGAAGTCTGATGTAGAACAAGTAGCAGAAGCATACATGCTCAAGAGGGATCACCCGAAATTCAAAGGCAACTGAATTTCGGCAACCGAGCATTGAAGTGGGAATGCCGCGAAACTCACCAAGGCAAAGCGTTTCGCCGTCTGCGGAAGAAGTCTGATGTAGAACAAATAGCAGAAGCATACATGCTCAAGAGGGATCACCCGAAATTCAAAGGCAACTAAACTTCGGCAACGGGGGCATCGAAGTCAGAATGCCGCCAAACTCACCTAGGCAAAGCGTTTTGCCGTTTGCGGAAGAAGTCTGATGTAGAACAAGTAGCAGAAGCATACATGCTCAAGAGGGATCACCCGAAATTCAAAGGCAACTGAATTTCAGCAACCGAGCATTGAAGTAGGAATGCCGCGAAACTCACCAAGGCAAAGCGTTTTGCCGTTTGCGAAAGAAGTCTGATGTAGAACAAGTAGCAGAAGCATACATGCTCAAGAGGGATCACCTGAAATTCAAAGGCAACTGAATTTTGTCAACCGGGGCATCGAAGTCGGAATGCCGCGAAACTCACCGAGGCAAATTATTTCACCGTTTGCGGAAGAAGTGTGATGTAGAAAAAGTAGCAGAAGCATACATGCTCCGGAGCGATCACCCGAAATTCAAAGGCAACTGAATTTCGGCAACCGAGCATTGAAGTCGGAATGCCGCGAAACACACCAAGGCAAAGCGTTTCGCCGTTTGCGAAAGAAGTCTGATGTAGAACAAATAGCAGAAGCATCCATGCTCAAGAGGGATCACCTAAAATTCAAAGGCAACTGAACTTCGACAACGGGGGTACTGAAGTCAGAATGCCGCCAAACTCACCGAGGCAAAGCGTTTCGCCGTTTGCGGAAGAAGTCTGATGTAGAACAAATAGCAGAAGCATACATGCTCAAGAGGGATCACCCGAAATTCAAAGGCAACTGAATTTCGGCAACCAGGGCATCGAAGTCGGAATGCCGCGAAACTCACCGAGGCAAAGCGTTTCGCCGTTTCTGGAAGATGTCTGATGTAGAACAAGTAGCATAAGCATACATGCTCAAGAGGGATCACACGAAATTCAAAGGCAACTGAATTTCGGCAACCGGGGCATCGAAGTCGGAATGCCGCGAAACTCACCGAGGCAAAGCGTTTCCCCGTTTCCGGAAGATGTCTGATGTAGAACAAGTAGCATAAGCATACATGCTCAAGAGGGATCACATGAAATTCAAAGGCAACTGAATTTCGGCAACCGGGGCATCGAAGTCGGAATGCCGCGAAACTCACCGAGGCAAAGCGTTTCCCCGTAAGCGGAAAAAGTGTTATGTAGAACTAGTAGCAGAAGCATACATGCTCAAGAGGGATCACACGAAATTCAAAGTCAACTGAATTTCGGCAACCGGGGCATCGAAGTCGGAATGGCGCGAAACTCACCGAGGCAAAGCGTTTCACCGTTTGTGGAAGAAGTTTGATATAGAACAATTAGTAGAAGCATACATGCTCAAGAGGGATCACCCGAAATTCAAAGGCAACTGAATTGCGGCAACTGGGGCATCGAAGTCGGAATGCCGCGAAACTCACCAAGGCAAAGCGTTTCGCCGTTTGCGAAAGAAGTCTGATGTAGAACAAGTAGCAGAAGCATACATGCTCAAGAGGGATCACCCGAAATTCAAAGGCAACTGAACTTCGGCAACGGGGGCATCGCGTTTCGCTGTTTGCGGAAGAAGTCTGATGTAGAACAAGTAGCAGAAGCATACATGCTCAAGAGGGATCACCTGAAATTCAAAGGCAACTGAATTTTGTCAACCGGGGCATCGAAGTCGGAATGCCGCGAAACTCACCGAGGCAAATTATTTCGCCGTTTGCGGAAGAAGTGTGATGTAGAAAAAGTAGCAGAAGCATACATGCTCCAGAGGGATCACCCGAAATTCAAAGGCAACTGAATTTCGGCAACCGAGCATTGAAGTCGGAATGCCGCGAAACACACCAAGGCAAAGCGTTTCGCCGTTTGCGAAAGAAGTCTGATGTAGAACAAATAGCAGAAGCATCCATGCTCAAGAGGGATCACCTAAAATTCAAAGGCAACTGAACTTCGACAACGGGGGTAGTGAAGTCAGAATGCCGCCAAACTCACCGAGGCAAAGCGTTTCGCCGTTTGCAGAAGAAGTCTGATGTAGAACAAATAGCAGAAGCATACATGCTCAAGAGGGATCACCCGAAATTCAAAGGCAACTGAATTTCGGCAACCAGGGCATCGAAGTCGGAATGCCGCGAAACTCACCGAGGCAAAGCGTTTCCCCGTAAGCGGAAGAAGTGTTATGTAGAACTAGTAGCAGAAGCATACATGCTCAAGAGGGATCACACGAAATTCAAAGGCAACTGAATTTCGGCAACCTGGGCATCGAAGTCGGAATGCCGCGAAACTCACCGAGGCAAAGCGTTTCCCCGTTTCCGGAAGATGTCTGATGTAGAACAAGTAGCATAAGCATACATGCTCAAGAGGGATCACATGAAATTCAAAGGCAACTGAATTTCGGCAACCGGGGCATCGAAGTCGGAATGCCGCGAAACTCACCGAGGCAAAGCGTTTCGCCGTTTCCAGAAGAAGTCTGATGTAGAACAACTAGCAGAAGCATACATGCTCAAGAGGGATCACCCGAAATTCAAAGGCAACTGAATTTCGGCAACCGGGGCATCGAATTCGGAATGCCGCCAAACTCACCGAGGCAAAGCGTTTCGCCGTTTCCGGAAGATGTCTGATGTAGAACAAGTAGCATAAGCATACATGCTCAAGAGGGATCACACGAAATTCAAAGGCAACTGAATTTTGTCAACCAGGGCATCGAAGTCGGAATGCCGCGAAACTCACCGAGGCAAATTATTTCGCCGTTTGCGGAAGAAGTGTGATGTAGAAAAAGTAGCAGAAGCATACATGCTCCAGAGGGATCACCCGAAATTCAAAGGCAACTGAATTTCGGCAACTGAGCATTGAAGTCGGAATGCCGCGAAACACACCAAGGCAAAGCGTTTCGCCGTTTGCGAAAGAAGTCTGATGTAGAACAAATAGCAGAAGCATCCATGCTCAAGAGGGATCACCTAAAATTCAAAGGCAACTGAACTTCGACAACGGGGGTAGTGAAGTCAGAATGCCGCCAAACTCACCGAGGCAAAGCGTTTCGCCGTTTGCGGAAGAAGTCTGATGTAGAACAAATAGCAGAAAGCATAAATGCCTCAAGAGGGATCAACCCCGAAATTCAAAGGCAACTGAATTTCGGCCACCAGGGCATCGAAGTCGGAATGCCGCGAAACTCACCGAGGCCAAAAAAAAAAGAGTCCCCGTTTCGCCGTTTCTGGAAGATTTCTCTGATGTAGAACAATTAGCTAAGCATACATGCTCAAGAGGGATCCACACGAAATTCAAAGGCAACATGAATTTCGGCAACCGAGGCATCGAATCGGAATTGGCCGCGAAACTCACCGAGGCAAAGCGTTTCCCCCGTTTCTCCCCTCCGGAAGATGACTGATGTAGAACAAGTAGGCAGTAAGCATACATGCTTCAAGAGGGATCACATGATAATACAAAGGCAACTGAATTTCGTCAAACCGGAAGCATCGAAAGTCGGAATGCCGCGCAAACTCAACCGAGTCTAAAGCGTATTTCGCCGATTTCCGGGAAGAAGTCTGATGTAGAACAAACTATCAAAAAAAAGAAGCATAACAAGCTCAAGAGGGATCCCAACTCACGAAAATTCAAAGGCGAACGTGAATTTCGGGCAACCGGGTGATCGAATTCGGAATGCCGTGCCAAACTCACCGAGGCAAAGTGTTTCGCCGTTTCCGGAAGATGTCTGATGTCAACAAGTAGCATAAGCATACATGCTCAAGAGGGATCACCCGAAATTCAAAGGCAACTGAATTTCGGCAACCGGGGCATCGAAGTCGGAATGCCGCGAAACTCACCGAGTCAAAGCGTTTCGCCGTTTGCGGAAGAAGTCTGATGTAGAACAAGTAGCAGAAGCATACATGCTCAAGAGGGATCACCCGAAATTCAAAGGCAACTGAATTTCGGCAACCGGGGCATCGAAGTCGGAATGCCGCGAAACTCACCGAGTCAAAGCGTTTCGCCGTTTGCGGAAGAAGTCTGATGTAGAACAAGTAGCAGAAGCATACATGCTCAAGAGGGATCACCCGAAATTCAAAGGCAACTGAATTTCGGCAACCGGGGCATCGAAGTCGGAATGCCGCGAAACTCACCGAGTCAAAGCGTTTCGCCGTTTGCGGAAGAAGTCTGATGTAGAACAAGTAGCAGAAGCATACATGCTCAAGAGGGATCACCCGAAATTCAAAGGCAACTGAATTTCGGCAACCGGGGCATCGAAGTCGGAATGCCGCGAAACTCACCGAGTCAAAGCGTTTCGCCGTTTGCGGAAGAAGTCTGATGTAGAACAAGTAGCAGAAGCATACATGCTCAAGAGGGATCACCCGAAATTCAAAGGCAACTGAATTTCGGCAACCGGGGCATCGAAGTCGGAATGCCGCGAAACTCACCGAGTCAAAGCGTTTCGCCGTTTGCGGAAGAAGTCTGATGTAGAACAAGTAGCAGAAGCATACATGCTCAAGAGGGATCACCCGAAATTCAAAGGCAACTGAATTTCGGCAACCGGGGCATCGAAGTCGGAATGCCGCGAAACTCACCGAGTCAAAGCGTTTCGCCGTTTGCGGAAGAAGTCTGATGTAGAACAAGTAGCAGAAGCATACATGCTCAAGAGGGATCACCCGAAATTCAAAGGCAACTGAATTTCGGCAACCGGGGCATCGAAGTCGGAATGCCGCGAAACTCACCGAGTCAAAGCGTTTCGCCGTTTGCGGAAGAAGTCTGATGTAGAACAAGTAGCAGAAGCATACATGCTCAAGAGGGATCACCCGAAATTCAAAGGCAACTGAATTTCGGCAACCGGGGCATCGAAGTCGGAATGCCGCGAAACTCACCGAGTCAAAGCGTTTCGCCGTTTGCGGAAGAAGTCTGATGTAGAACAAGTAGCAGAAGCATACATGCTCAAGAGGGATCACCCGAAATTCAAAGGCAACTGAATTTCGGCAACCGGGGCATCGAAGTCGGAATGCCGCGAAACTCACCGAGTCAAAGCGTTTCGCCGTTTGCGGAAGAAGTCTGATGTAGAACAAGTAGCAGAAGCATACATGCTCAAGAGGGATCACCCGAAATTCAAAGGCAACTGAATTTCGGCAACCGGGGCATCGAAGTCGGAATGCCGCGAAACTCACCGAGTCAAAGCGTTTCGCCGTTTGCGGAAGAAGTCTGATGTAGAACAAGTAGCAGAAGCATACATGCTCAAGAGGGATCACCCGAAATTCAAAGGCAACTGAATTTCGGCAACCGGGGCATCGAAGTCGGAATGCCGCGAAACTCACCGAGTCAAAGCGTTTCGCCGTTTGCGGAAGAAGTCTGATGTAGAACAAGTAGCAGAAGCATACATGCTCAAGAGGGATCACCCGAAATTCAAAGGCAACTGAATTTCGGCAACCGGGGCATCGAAGTCGGAATGCCGCGAAACTCACCGAGTCAAAGCGTTTCGCCGTTTGCGGAAGAAGTCTGATGTAGAACAAGTAGCAGAAGCATACATGCTCAAGAGGGATCACCCGAAATTCAAAGGCAACTGAATTTCGGCAACCGGGGCATCGAAGTCGGAATGCCGCGAAACTCACCGAGTCAAAGCGTTTCGCCGTTTGCGGAAGAAGTCTGATGTAGAACAAGTAGCAGAAGCATACATGCTCAAGAGGGATCACCCGAAATTCAAAGGCAACTGAATTTCGGCAACCGGGGCATCGAAGTCGGAATGCCGCGAAACTCACCGAGTCAAAGCGTTTCGCCGTTTGCGGAAGAAGTCTGATGTAGAACAAGTAGCAGAAGCATACATGCTCAAGAGGGATCACCCGAAATTCAAAGGCAACTGAATTTCGGCAACCGGGGCATCGAAGTCGGAATGCCGCGAAACTCACCGAGTCAAAGCGTTTCGCCGTTTGCGGAAGAAGTCTGATGTAGAACAAGTAGCAGAAGCATACATGCTCAAGAGGGATCACCCGAAATTCAAAGGCAACTGAATTTCGGCAACCGGGGCATCGAAGTCGGAATGCCGCGAAACTCACCGAGTCAAAGCGTTTCGCCGTTTGCGGAAGAAGTCTGATGTAGAACAAGTAGCAGAAGCATACATGCTCAAGAGGGATCACCCGAAATTCAAAGGCAACTGAATTTCGGCAACCGGGGCATCGAAGTCGGAATGCCGCGAAACTCACCGAGTCAAAGCGTTTCGCCGTTTGCGGAAGAAGTCTGATGTAGAACAAGTAGCAGAAGCATACATGCTCAAGAGGGATCACCCGAAATTCAAAGGCAACTGAATTTCGGCAACCGGGGCATCGAAGTCGGAATGCCGCGAAACTCACCGAGTCAAAGCGTTTCGCCGTTTGCGGAAGAAGTCTGATGTAGAACAAGTAGCAGAAGCATACATGCTCAAGAGGGATCACCCGAAATTCAAAGGCAACTGAATTTCGGCAACCGGGGCATCGAAGTCGGAATGCCGCGAAACTCACCGAGTCAAAGCGTTTCGCCGTTTGCGGAAGAAGTCTGATGTAGAACAAGTAGCAGAAGCATACATGCTCAAGAGGGATCACCCGAAATTCAAAGGCAACTGAATTTCGGCAACGGGGCATCACCGCGCGTTTCGCCGTTTGCGGAAGAAGTCTGATGTAGAACAAGTAGCAGAAGCATACATGCTCAAGAGGGATCACCCGAAATTCAAAGGCAACTGAATTTCGGCAACCGGGGCATCGAAGTCGGAATGCCGCGAAACTCACCGAGTCAAAGCGTTTCGCCGTTTGCGGAAGAAGTCTGATGTAGAACAAGTAGCAGAAGCATACATGCTCAAGAGGGATCACCCGAAATTCAAAGGCAACTGAATTTCGGCAACCGGGGCATCGAAGTCGGAATGCCGCGAAACTCACCGAGTCAAAGCGTTTCGCCGTTTGCGGAAGAAGTCTGATGTAGAACAAGTAGCAGAAGCATACATGCTCAAGAGGGATCACCCGAAATTCAAAGGCAACTGAATTTCGGCAACCGGGGCATCGAAGTCGGAATGCCGCGAAACTCACCGAGTCAAAGCGTTTCGCCGTTTGCGGAAGAAGTCTGATGTAGAACAAGTAGCAGAAGCATACATGCTCAAGAGGGATCACCCGAAATTCAAAGGCAACTGAATTTCGGCAACCGGGGCATCGAAGTCGGAATGCCGCGAAACTCACCGAGTCAAAGCGTTTCGCCGTTTGCGGAAGAAGTCTGATGTAGAACAAGTAGCAGAAGCATACATGCTCAAGAGGGATCACCCGAAATTCAAAGGCAACTGAATTTCGGCAACCGGGGCATCGAAGTCGGAATGCCGCGAAACTCACCGAGTCAAAGCGTTTCGCCGTTTGCGGAAGAAGTCTGATGTAGAACAAGTAGCAGAAGCATACATGCTCAAGAGGGATCACCCGAAATTCAAAGGCAACTGAATTTCGGCAACCGGGGCATCGAAGTCGGAATGCCGCGAAACTCACCGAGTCAAAGCGTTTCGCCGTTTGCGGAAGAAGTCTGATGTAGAACAAGTAGCAGAAGCATACATGCTCAAGAGGGATCACCCGAAATTCAAAGGCAACTGAATTTCGGCAACCGGGGCATCGAAGTCGGAATGCCGCGAAACTCACCGAGTCAAAGCGTTTCGCCGTTTGCGGAAGAAGTCTGATGTAGAACAAGTAGCAGAAGCATACATGCTCAAGAGGGATCACCCGAAATTCAAAGGCAACTGAATTTCGGCAACCGGGGCATCGAAGTCGGAATGCCGCGAAACTCACCGAGTCAAAGCGTTTCGCCGTTTGCGGAAGAAGTCTGATGTAGAACAAGTAGCAGAAGCATACATGCTCAAGAGGGATCACCCGAAATTCAAAGGCAACTGAATTTCGGCAACCGGGGCATCGAAGTCGGAATGCCGCGAAACTCACCGAGTCAAAGCGTTTCGCCGTTTGCGGAAGAAGTCTGATGTAGAACAAGTAGCAGAAGCATACATGCTCAAGAGGGATCACCCGAAATTCAAAGGCAACTGAATTTCGGCAACCGGGGCATCGAAGTCGGAATGCCGCGAAACTCACCGAGTCAAAGCGTTTCGCCGTTTGCGGAAGAAGTCTGATGTAGAACAAGTAGCAGAAGCATACATGCTCAAGAGGGATCACCCGAAATTCAAAGGCAACTGAATTTCGGCAACCGGGGCATCGAAGTCGGAATGCCGCGAAACTCACCGAGTCAAAGCGTTTCGCCGTTTGCGGAAGAAGTCTGATGTAGAACAAGTAGCAGAAGCATACATGCTCAAGAGGGATCACCCGAAATTCAAAGGCAACTGAATTTCGGCAACCGGGGCATCGAAGTCGGAATGCCGCGAAACTCACCGAGTCAAAGCGTTTCGCCGTTTGCGGAAGAAGTCTGATGTAGAACAAGTAGCAGAAGCATACATGCTCAAGAGGGATCACCCGAAATTCAAAGGCAACTGAATTTCGGCAACCGGGGCATCGAAGTCGGAATGCCGCGAAACTCACCGTTTCGCCGTTTGCGGAAGAAGTCTGATGTAGAACAAGTAGCAGAAGCATACATGCTCAAGAGGGATCACCCGAAATTCAAAGGCAACTGAATTTCGGCAACCGGGGCATCGAAGTCGGAATGCCGCGAAACTCACCGAGTCAAAGCGTTTCGCCGTTTGCGGAAGAAGTCTGATGTAGAACAAGTAGCAGAAGCATACATGCTCAAGAGGGATCACCCGAAATTCAAAGGCAACTGAATTTCGGCAACCGGGGCATCGAAGTCGGAATGCCGCGAAACTCACCGAGTCAAAGCGTTTCGCCGTTTGCGGAAGAAGTCTGATGTAGAACAAGTAGCAGAAGCATACATGCTCAAGAGGGATCACCCGAAATTCAAAGGCAACTGAATTTCGGCAACCGGGGCATCGAAGTCGGAATGCCGCGAAACTCACCGAGTCAAAGCGTTTCGCCGTTTGCGGAAGAAGTCTGATGTAGAACAAGTAGCAGAAGCATACATGCTCAAGAGGGATCACCCGAAATTCAAAGGCAACTGAATTTCGGCAACCGGGGCATCGAAGTCGGAATGCCGCGAAACTCACCGAGTCAAAGCGTTTCGCCGTTTGCGGAAGAAGTCTGATGTAGAACAAGTAGCAGAAGCATACATGCTCAAGAGGGATCACCCGAAATTCAAAGGCAACTGAATTTCGGCAACCGGGGCATCGAAGTCGGAATGCCGCGAAACTCACCGAGTCAAAGCGTTTCGCCGTTTGCGGAAGAAGTCTGATGTAGAACAAGTAGCAGAAGCATACATGCTCAAGAGGGATCACCCGAAATTCAAAGGCAACTGAATTTCGGCAACCGGGGCATCGAAGTCGGAATGCCGCGAAACTCACCGAGTCAAAGCGTTTCGCCGTTTGCGGAAGAAGTCTGATGTAGAACAAGTAGCAGAAGCATACATGCTCAAGAGGGATCACCCGAAATTCAAAGGCAACTGAATTTCGGCAACCGGGGCATCGAAGTCGGAATGCCGCGAAACTCACCGAGTCAAAGCGTTTCGCCGTTTGCGGAAGAAGTCTGATGTAGAACAAGTAGCAGAAGCATACATGCTCAAGAGGGATCACCCGAAATTCAAAGGCAACTGAATTTCGGCAACCGGGGCATCGAAGTCGGAATGCCGCGAAACTCACCGAGTCAAAGCGTTTCGCCGTTTGCGGAAGAAGTCTGATGTAGAACAAGTAGCAGAAGCATACATGCTCAAGAGGGATCACCCGAAATTCAAAGGCAACTGAATTTCGGCAACCGGGGCATCGAAGTCGGAATGCCGCGAAACTCACCGAGTCAAAGCGTTTCGCCGTTTGCGGAAGAAGTCTGATGTAGAACAAGTAGCAGAAGCATACATGCTCAAGAGGGATCACCCGAAATTCAAAGGCAACTGAATTTCGGCAACCGGGGCATCGAAGTCGGAATGCCGCGAAACTCACCGAGTCAAAGCGTTTCGCCGTTTGCGGAAGAAGTCTGATGTAGAACAAGTAGCAGAAGCATACATGCTCAAGAGGGATCACCCGAAATTCAAAGGCAACTGAATTTCGGCAACCGGGGCATCGAAGTCGGAATGCCGCGAAACTCACCGAGTCAAAGCGTTTCGCCGTTTGCGGAAGAAGTCTGATGTAGAACAAGTAGCAGAAGCATACATGCTCAAGAGGGATCACCCGAAATTCAAAGGCAACTGAATTTCGGCAACCGGGGCATCGAAGTCGGAATGCCGCGAAACTCACCGAGTCAAAGCGTTTCGCCGTTTGCGGAAGAAGTCTGATGTAGAACAAGTAGCAGAAGCATACATGCTCAAGAGGGATCACCCGAAATTCAAAGGCAACTGAATTTCGGCAACCGGGGCATCGAAGTCGGAATGCCGCGAAACTCACCGAGTCAAAGCGTTTCGCCGTTTGCGGAAGAAGTCTGATGTAGAACAAGTAGCAGAAGCATACATGCTCAAGAGGGATCACCCGAAATTCAAAGGCAACTGAATTTCGGCAACCGGGGCATCGAAGTCGGAATGCCGCGAAACTCACCGAGTCAAAGCGTTTCGCCGTTTGCGGAAGAAGTCTGATGTAGAACAAGTAGCAGAAGCATACATGCTCAAGAGGGATCACCCGAAATTCAAAGGCAACTGAATTTCGGCAACCGGGGCATCGAAGTCGGAATGCCGCGAAACTCACCGAGTCAAAGCGTTTCGCCGTTTGCGGAAGAAGTCTGATGTAGAACAAGTAGCAGAAGCATACATGCTCAAGAGGGATCACCCGAAATTCAAAGGCAACTGAATTTCGGCAACCGGGGCATCGAAGTCGGAATGCCGCGAAACTCACCGAGTCAAAGCGTTTCGCCGTTTGCGGAAGAAGTCTGATGTAGAACAAGTAGCAGAAGCATACATGCTCAAGAGGGATCACCCGAAATTCAAAGGCAACTGAATTTCGGCAACCGGGGCATCGAAGTCGGAATGCCGCGAAACTCACCGAGTCAAAGCGTTTCGCCGTTTGCGGAAGAAGTCTGATGTAGAACAAGTAGCAGAAGCATACATGCTCAAGAGGGATCACCCGAAATTCAAAGGCAACTGAATTTCGGCAACCGGGGCATCGAAGTCGGAATGCCGCGAAACTCACCGAGTCAAAGCGTTTCGCCGTTTGCGGAAGAAGTCTGATGTAGAACAAGTAGCAGAAGCATACATGCTCAAGAGGGATCACCCGAAATTCAAAGGCAACTGAATTTCGGCAACCGGGGCATCGAAGTCGGAATGCCGCGAAACTCACCGAGTCAAAGCGTTTCGCCGTTTGCGGAAGAAGTCTGATGTAGAACAAGTAGCAGAAGCATACATGCTCAAGAGGGATCACCCGAAATTCAAAGGCAACTGAATTTCGGCAACCGGGGCATCGAAGTCGGAATGCCGCGAAACTCACCGAGTCAAAGCGTTTCGCCGTTTGCGGAAGAAGTCTGATGTAGAACAAGTAGCAGAAGCATACATGCTCAAGAGGGATCACCCGAAATTCAAAGGCAACTGAATTTCGGCAACCGGGGCATCGAAGTCGGAATGCCGCGAAACTCACCGAGTCAAAGCGTTTCGCCGTTTGCGGAAGAAGTCTGATGTAGAACAAGTAGCAGAAGCATACATGCTCAAGAGGGATCACCCGAAATTCAAAGGCAACTGAATTTCGGCAACCGGGGCATCGAAGTCGGAATGCCGCGAAACTCACCGAGTCAAAGCGTTTCGCCGTTTGCGGAAGAAGTCTGATGTAGAACAAGTAGCAGAAGCATACATGCTCAAGAGGGATCACCCGAAATTCAAAGGCAACTGAATTTCGGCAACCGGGGCATCGAAGTCGGAATGCCGCGAAACTCACCGAGTCAAAGCGTTTCGCCGTTTGCGGAAGAAGTCTGATGTAGAACAAGTAGCAGAAGCATACATGCTCAAGAGGGATCACCCGAAATTCAAAGGCAACTGAATTTCGGCAACCGGGGCATCGAAGTCGGAATGCCGCGAAACTCACCGAGTCAAAGCGTTTCGCCGTTTGCGGAAGAAGTCTGATGTAGAACAAGTAGCAGAAGCATACATGCTCAAGAGGGATCACCCGAAATTCAAAGGCAACTGAATTTCGGCAACCGGGGCATCGAAGTCGGAATGCCGCGAAACTCACCGAGTCAAAGCGTTTCGCCGTTTGCGGAAGAAGTCTGATGTAGAACAAGTAGCAGAAGCATACATGCTCAAGAGGGATCACCCGAAATTCAAAGGCAACTGAATTTCGGCAACCGGGGCATCGAAGTCGGAATGCCGCGAAACTCACCGAGTCAAAGCGTTTCGCCGTTTGCGGAAGAAGTCTGATGTAGAACAAGTAGCAGAAGCATACATGCTCAAGAGGGATCACCCGAAATTCAAAGGCAACTGAATTTCGGCAACCGGGGCATCGAAGTCGGAATGCCGCGAAACTCACCGAGTCAAAGCGTTTCGCCGTTTGCGGAAGAAGTCTGATGTAGAACAAGTAGCAGAAGCATACATGCTCAA
The DNA here is from genome assembly GCA_029228515.1 of Populus alba x Populus x berolinensis. Classification (NCBI taxonomy): domain Eukaryota; kingdom Viridiplantae; phylum Streptophyta; class Magnoliopsida; order Malpighiales; family Salicaceae; genus Populus; species Populus alba x Populus x berolinensis. The sequence goes on along the minus strand of CM055356.1, from coordinate 2,888,219 downwards.
GAGGGATCACCCGAAATTCAAAGGCAACTGAATTTCGGCAACCGGGGCATCGAAGTCGGAATGCCGCGAAACTCACCGAGTCAAAGCGTTTCGCCGTTTGCGGAAGAAGTCTGATGTAGAACAAGTAGCAGAAGCATACATGCTCAAGAGGGATCACCCGAAATTCAAAGGCAACTGAATTTCGGCAACCGGGGCATCGAAGTCGGAATGCCGCGAAACTCACCGAGTCAAAGCGTTTCGCCGTTTGCGGAAGAAGTCTGATGTAGAACAAGTAGCAGAAGCATACATGCTCAAGAGGGATCACCCGAAATTCAAAGGCAACTGAATTTCGGCAACCGGGGCATCGAAGTCGGAATGCCGCGAAACTCACCGAGTCAAAGCGTTTCGCCGTTTGCGGAAGAAGTCTGATGTAGAACAAGTAGCAGAAGCATACATGCTCAAGAGGGATCACCCGAAATTCAAAGGCAACTGAATTTCGGCAACCGGGGCATCGAAGTCGGAATGCCGCGAAACTCACCGAGTCAAAGCGTTTCGCCGTTTGCGGAAGAAGTCTGATGTAGAACAAGTAGCAGAAGCATACATGCTCAAGAGGGATCACCCGAAATTCAAAGGCAACTGAATTTCGGCAACCGGGGCATCGAAGTCGGAATGCCGCGAAACTCACCGAGTCAAAGCGTTTCGCCGTTTGCGGAAGAAGTCTGATGTAGAACAAGTAGCAGAAGCATACATGCTCAAGAGGGATCACCCGAAATTCAAAGGCAACTGAATTTCGGCAACCGGGCATCGAAGTCGGAATGCCGCGAAACTCACCGAGTCAAAGCGTTTCGCCGTTTGCGGAAGAAGTCTGATGTAGAACAAGTAGCAGAAGCATACATGCTCAAGAGGGATCACCCGAAATTCAAAGGCAACTGAATTTCGGCAACCGGGGCATCGAAGTCGGAATGCCGCGAAACTCACCGAGTCAAAGCGTTTCGCCGTTTGCGGAAGAAGTCTGATGTAGAACAAGTAGCAGAAGCATACATGCTCAAGAGGGATCACCCGAAATTCAAAGGCAACTGAATTTCGGCAACCGGGGCATCGAAGTCGGAATGCCGCGAAACTCACCGAGTCAAAGCGTTTCGCCGTTTGCGGAAGAAGTCTGATGTAGAACAAGTAGCAGAAGCATACATGCTCAAGAGGGATCACCCGAAATTCAAAGGCAACTGAATTTCGGCAACCGGGGCATCGAAGTCGGAATGCCGCGAAACTCACCGAGTCAAAGCGTTTCGCCGTTTGCGGAAGAAGTCTGATGTAGAACAAGTAGCAGAAGCATACATGCTCAAGAGGGATCACCCGAAATTCAAAGGCAACTGAATTTCGGCAACCGGGGCATCGAAGTCGGAATGCCGCGAAACTCACCGAGTCAAAGCGTTTCGCCGTTTGCGGAAGAAGTCTGATGTAGAACAAGTAGCAGAAGCATACATGCTCAAGAGGGATCACCCGAAATTCAAAGGCAACTGAATTTCGGCAACCGGGGCATCGAAGTCGGAATGCCGCGAAACTCACCGAGTCAAAGCGTTTCGCCGTTTGCGGAAGAAGTCTGATGTAGAACAAGTAGCAGAAGCATACATGCTCAAGAGGGATCACCCGAAATTCAAAGGCAACTGAATTTCGGCAACCGGGGCATCGAAGTCGGAATGCCGCGAAACTCACCGAGTCAAAGCGTTTCGCCGTTTGCGGAAGAAGTCTGATGTAGAACAAGTAGCAGAAGCATACATGCTCAAGAGGGATCACCCGAAATTCAAAGGCAACTGAATTTCGGCAACCGGGGCATCGAAGTCGGAATGCCGCGAAACTCACCGAGTCAAAGCGTTTCGCCGTTTGCGGAAGAAGTCTGATGTAGAACAAGTAGCAGAAGCATACATGCTCAAGAGGGATCACCCGAAATTCAAAGGCAACTGAATTTCGGCAACCGGGGCATCGAAGTCGGAATGCCGCGAAACTCACCGAGTCAAAGCGTTTCGCCGTTTGCGGAAGAAGTCTGATGTAGAACAAGTAGCAGAAGCATACATGCTCAAGAGGGATCACCCGAAATTCAAAGGCAACTGAATTTCGGCAACCGGGGCATCGAAGTCGGAATGCCGCGAAACTCACCGAGTCAAAGCGTTTCGCCGTTTGCGGAAGAAGTCTGATGTAGAACAAGTAGCAGAAGCATACATGCTCAAGAGGGATCACCCGAAATTCAAAGGCAACTGAATTTCGGCAACCGGGGCATCGAAGTCGGAATGCCGCGAAACTCACCGAGTCAAAGCGTTTCGCCGTTTGCGGAAGAAGTCTGATGTAGAACAAGTAGCAGAAGCATACATGCTCAAGAGGGATCACCCGAAATTCAAAGGCAACTGAATTTCGGCAACCGGGGCATCGAAGTCGGAATGCCGCGAAACTCACCGAGTCAAAGCGTTTCGCCGTTTGCGGAAGAAGTCTGATGTAGAACAAGTAGCAGAAGCATACATGCTCAAGAGGGATCACCCGAAATTCAAAGGCAACTGAATTTCGGCAACCGGGGCATCGAAGTCGGAATGCCGCGAAACTCACCGAGTCAAAGCGTTTCGCCGTTTGCGGAAGAAGTCTGATGTAGAACAAGTAGCAGAAGCATACATGCTCAAGAGGGATCACCCGAAATTCAAAGGCAACTGAATTTCGGCAACCGGGGCATCGAAGTCGGAATGCCGCGAAACTCACCGAGTCAAAGCGTTTCGCCGTTTGCGGAAGAAGTCTGATGTAGAACAAGTAGCAGAAGCATACATGCTCAAGAGGGATCACCCGAAATTCAAAGGCAACTGAATTTCGGCAACCGGGGCATCGAAGTCGGAATGCCGCGAAACTCACCGAGTCAAAGCGTTTCGCCGTTTGCGGAAGAAGTCTGATGTAGAACAAGTAGCAGAAGCATACATGCTCAAGAGGGATCACCCGAAATTCAAAGGCAACTGAATTTCGGCAACCGGGGCATCGAAGTCGGAATGCCGCGAAACTCACCGAGTCAAAGCGTTTCGCCGTTTGCGGAAGAAGTCTGATGTAGAACAAGTAGCAGAAGCATACATGCTCAAGAGGGATCACCCGAAATTCAAAGGCAACTGAATTTCGGCAACCGGGGCATCGAAGTCGGAATGCCGCGAAACTCACCGAGTCAAAGCGTTTCGCCGTTTGCGGAAGAAGTCTGATGTAGAACAAGTAGCAGAAGCATACATGCTCAAGAGGGATCACCCGAAATTCAAAGGCAACTGAATTTCGGCAACCGGGGCATCGAAGTCGGAATGCCGCGAAACTCACCGAGTCAAAGCGTTTCGCCGTTTGCGGAAGAAGTCTGATGTAGAACAAGTAGCAGAAGCATACATGCTCAAGAGGGATCACCCGAAATTCAAAGGCAACTGAATTTCGGCAACCGGGGCATCGAAGTCGGAATGCCGCGAAACTCACCGAGTCAAAGCGTTTCGCCGTTTGCGGAAGAAGTCTGATGTAGAACAAGTAGCAGAAGCATACATGCTCAAGAGGGATCACCCGAAATTCAAAGGCAACTGAATTTCGGCAACCGGGGCATCGAAGTCGGAATGCCGCGAAACTCACCGAGTCAAAGCGTTTCGCCGTTTGCGGAAGAAGTCTGATGTAGAACAAGTAGCAGAAGCATACATGCTCAAGAGGGATCACCCGAAATTCAAAGGCAACTGAATTTCGGCAACCGGGGCATCGAAGTCGGAATGCCGCGAAACTCACCGAGTCAAAGCGTTTCGCCGTTTGCGGAAGAAGTCTGATGTAGAACAAGTAGCAGAAGCATACATGCTCAAGAGGGATCACCCGAAATTCAAAGGCAACTGAATTTCGGCAACCGGGGCATCGAAGTCGGAATGCCGCGAAACTCACCGAGTCAAAGCGTTTCGCCGTTTGCGGAAGAAGTCTGATGTAGAACAAGTAGCAGAAGCATACATGCTCAAGAGGGATCACCCGAAATTCAAAGGCAACTGAATTTCGGCAACCGGGGCATCGAAGTCGGAATGCCGCGAAACTCACCGAGTCAAAGCGTTTCGCCGTTTGCGGAAGAAGTCTGATGTAGAACAAGTAGCAGAAGCATACATGCTCAAGAGGGATCACCCGAAATTCAAAGGCAACTGAATTTCGGCAACCGGGGCATCGAAGTCGGAATGCCGCGAAACTCACCGAGTCAAAGCGTTTCGCCGTTTGCGGAAGAAGTCTGATGTAGAACAAGTAGCAGAAGCATACATGCTCAAGAGGGATCACCCGAAATTCAAAGGCAACTGAATTTCGGCAACCGGGGCATCGAAGTCGGAATGCCGCGAAACTCACCGAGTCAAAGCGTTTCGCCGTTTGCGGAAGAAGTCTGATGTAGAACAAGTAGCAGAAGCATACATGCTCAAGAGGGATCACCCGAAATTCAAAGGCAACTGAATTTCGGCAACCGGGGCATCGAAGTCGGAATGCCGCGAAACTCACCGAGTCAAAGCGTTTCGCCGTTTGCGGAAGAAGTCTGATGTAGAACAAGTAGCAGAAGCATACATGCTCAAGAGGGATCACCCGAAATTCAAAGGCAACTGAATTTCGGCAACCGGGGCATCGAAGTCGGAATGCCGCGAAACTCACCGAGTCAAAGCGTTTCGCCGTTTGCGGAAGAAGTCTGATGTAGAACAAGTAGCAGAAGCATACATGCTCAAGAGGGATCACCCGAAATTCAAAGGCAACTGAATTTCGGCAACCGGGGCATCGAAGTCGGAATGCCGCGAAACTCACCGAGTCAAAGCGTTTCGCCGTTTGCGGAAGAAGTCTGATGTAGAACAAGTAGCAGAAGCATACATGCTCAAGAGGGATCACCCGAAATTCAAAGGCAACTGAATTTCGGCAACCGGGGCATCGAAGTCGGAATGCCGCGAAACTCACCGAGTCAAAGCGTTTCGCCGTTTGCGGAAGAAGTCTGATGTAGAACAAGTAGCAGAAGCATACATGCTCAAGAGGGATCACCCGAAATTCAAAGGCAACTGAATTTCGGCAACCGGGGCATCGAAGTCGGAATGCCGCGAAACTCACCGAGTCAAAGCGTTTCGCCGTTTGCGGAAGAAGTCTGATGTAGAACAAGTAGCAGAAGCATACATGCTCAAGAGGGATCACCCGAAATTCAAAGGCAACTGAATTTCGGCAACCGGGGCATCGAAGTCGGAATGCCGCGAAACTCACCGAGTCAAAGCGTTTCGCCGTTTGCGGAAGAAGTCTGATGTAGAACAAGTAGCAGAAGCATACATGCTCAAGAGGGATCACCCGAAATTCAAAGGCAACTGAATTTCGGCAACCGGGGCATCGAAGTCGGAATGCCGCGAAACTCACCGAGTCAAAGCGTTTCGCCGTTTGCGGAAGAAGTCTGATGTAGAACAAGTAGCAGAAGCATACATGCTCAAGAGGGATCACCCGAAATTCAAAGGCAACTGAATTTCGGCAACCGGGGCATCGAAGTCGGAATGCCGCGAAACTCACCGAGTCAAAGCGTTTCGCCGTTTGCGGAAGAAGTCTGATGTAGAACAAGTAGCAGAAGCATACATGCTCAAGAGGGATCACCCGAAATTCAAAGGCAACTGAATTTCGGCAACCGGGGCATCGAAGTCGGAATGCCGCGAAACTCACCGAGTCAAAGCGTTTCGCCGTTTGCGGAAGAAGTCTGATGTAGAACAAGTAGCAGAAGCATACATGCTCAAGAGGGATCACCCGAAATTCAAAGGCAACTGAATTTCGGCAACCGGGGCATCGAAGTCGGAATGCCGCGAAACTCACCGAGTCAAAGCGTTTCGCCGTTTGCGGAAGAAGTCTGATGTAGAACAAGTAGCAGAAGCATACATGCTCAAGAGGGATCACCCGAAATTCAAAGGCAACTGAATTTCGGCAACCGGGGCATCGAAGTCGGAATGCCGCGAAACTCACCGAGTCAAAGCGTTTCGCCGTTTGCGGAAGAAGTCTGATGTAGAACAAGTAGCAGAAGCATACATGCTCAAGAGGGATCACCCGAAATTCAAAGGCAACTGAATTTCGGCAACCGGGGCATCGAAGTCGGAATGCCGCGAAACTCACCGAGTCAAAGCGTTTCGCCGTTTGCGGAAGAAGTCTGATGTAGAACAAGTAGCAGAAGCATACATGCTCAAGAGGGATCACCCGAAATTCAAAGGCAACTGAATTTCGGCAACCGGGGCATCGAAGTCGGAATGCCGCGAAACTCACCGAGTCAAAGCGTTTCGCCGTTTGCGGAAGAAGTCTGATGTAGAACAAGTAGCAGAAGCATACATGCTCAAGAGGGATCACCCGAAATTCAAAGGCAACTGAATTTCGGCAACCGGGGCATCGAAGTCGGAATGCCGCGAAACTCACCGAGTCAAAGCGTTTCGCCGTTTGCGGAAGAAGTCTGATGTAGAACAAGTAGCAGAAGCATACATGCTCAAGAGGGATCACCCGAAATTCAAAGGCAACTGAATTTCGGCAACCGGGGCATCGAAGTCGGAATGCCGCGAAACTCACCGAGTCAAAGCGTTTCGCCGTTTGCGGAAGAAGTCTGATGTAGAACAAGTAGCAGAAGCATACATGCTCAAGAGGGATCACCCGAAATTCAAAGGCAACTGAATTTCGGCAACCGGGGCATCGAAGTCGGAATGCCGCGAAACTCACCGAGTCAAAGCGTTTCGCCGTTTGCGGAAGAAGTCTGATGTAGAACAAGTAGCAGAAGCATACATGCTCAAGAGGGATCACCCGAAATTCAAAGGCAACTGAATTTCGGCAACCGGGGCATCGAAGTCGGAATGCCGCGAAACTCACCGAGTCAAAGCGTTTCGCCGTTTGCGGAAGAAGTCTGATGTAGAACAAGTAGCAGAAGCATACATGCTCAAGAGGGATCACCCGAAATTCAAAGGCAACTGAATTTCGGCAACCGGGGCATCGAAGTCGGAATGCCGCGAAACTCACCGAGTCAAAGCGTTTCGCCGTTTGCGGAAGAAGTCTGATGTAGAACAAGTAGCAGAAGCATACATGCTCAAGAGGGATCACCCGAAATTCAAAGGCAACTGAATTTCGGCAACCGGGGCATCGAAGTCGGAATGCCGCGAAACTCACCGAGTCAAAGCGTTTCGCCGTTTGCGGAAGAAGTCTGATGTAGAACAAGTAGCAGAAGCATACATGCTCAAGAGGGATCACCCGAAATTCAAAGGCAACTGAATTTCGGCAACCGGGGCATCGAAGTCGGAATGCCGCGAAACTCACCGAGTCAAAGCGTTTCGCCGTTTGCGGAAGAAGTCTGATGTAGAACAAGTAGCAGAAGCATACATGCTCAAGAGGGATCACCCGAAATTCAAAGGCAACTGAATTTCGGCAACCGGGGCATCGAAGTCGGAATGCCGCGAAACTCACCGAGTCAAAGCGTTTCGCCGTTTGCGGAAGAAGTCTGATGTAGAACAAGTAGCAGAAGCATACATGCTCAAGAGGGATCACCCGAAATTCAAAGGCAACTGAATTTCGGCAACCGGGGCATCGAAGTCGGAATGCCGCGAAACTCACCGAGTCAAAGCGTTTCGCCGTTTGCGGAAGAAGTCTGATGTAGAACAAGTAGCAGAAGCATACATGCTCAAGAGGGATCACCCGAAATTCAAAGGCAACTGAATTTCGGCAACCGGGGCATCGAAGTCGGAATGCCGCGAAACTCACCGAGTCAAAGCGTTTCGCCGTTTGCGGAAGAAGTCTGATGTAGAACAAGTAGCAGAAGCATACATGCTCAAGAGGGATCACCCGAAATTCAAAGGCAACTGAATTTCGGCAACCGGGGCATCGAAGTCGGAATGCCGCGAAACTCACCGAGTCAAAGCGTTTCGCCGTTTGCGGAAGAAGTCTGATGTAGAACAAGTAGCAGAAGCATACATGCTCAAGAGGGATCACCCGAAATTCAAAGGCAACTGAATTTCGGCAACCGGGGCATCGAAGTCGGAATGCCGCGAAACTCACCGAGTCAAAGCGTTTCGCCGTTTGCGGAAGAAGTCTGATGTAGAACAAGTAGCAGAAGCATACATGCTCAAGAGGGATCACCCGAAATTCAAAGGCAACTGAATTTCGGCAACCGGGGCATCGAAGTCGGAATGCCGCGAAACTCACCGAGTCAAAGCGTTTCGCCGTTTGCGGAAGAAGTCTGATGTAGAACAAGTAGCAGAAGCATACATGCTCAAGAGGGATCACCCGAAATTCAAAGGCAACTGAATTTCGGCAACCGGGGCATCGAAGTCGGAATGCCGCGAAACTCACCGAGTCAAAGCGTTTCGCCGTTTGCGGAAGAAGTCTGATGTAGAACAAGTAGCAGAAGCATACATGCTCAAGAGGGATCACCCGAAATTCAAAGGCAACTGAATTTCGGCAACCGGGGCATCGAAGTCGGAATGCCGCGAAACTCACCGAGTCAAAGCGTTTCGCCGTTTGCGGAAGAAGTCTGATGTAGAACAAGTAGCAGAAGCATACATGCTCAAGAGGGATCACCCGAAATTCAAAGGCAACTGAATTTCGGCAACCGGGGCATCGAAGTCGGAATGCCGCGAAACTCACCGAGTCAAAGCGTTTCGCCGTTTGCGGAAGAAGTCTGATGTAGAACAAGTAGCAGAAGCATACATGCTCAAGAGGGATCACCCGAAATTCAAAGGCAACTGAATTTCGGCAACCGGGGCATCGAAGTCGGAATGCCGCGAAACTCACCGAGTCAAAGCGTTTCGCCGTTTGCGGAAGAAGTCTGATGTAGAACAAGTAGCAGAAGCATACATGCTCAAGAGGGATCACCCGAAATTCAAAGGCAACTGAATTTCGGCAACCGGGGCATCGAAGTCGGAATGCCGCGAAACTCACCGAGTCAAAGCGTTTCGCCGTTTGCGGAAGAAGTCTGATGTAGAACAAGTAGCAGAAGCATACATGCTCAAGAGGGATCACCCGAAATTCAAAGGCAACTGAATTTCGGCAACCGGGGCATCGAAGTCGGAATGCCGCGAAACTCACCGAGTCAAAGCGTTTCGCCGTTTGCGGAAGAAGTCTGATGTAGAACAAGTAGCAGAAGCATACATGCTCAAGAGGGATCACCCGAAATTCAAAGGCAACTGAATTTCGGCAACCGGGGCATCGAAGTCGGAATGCCGCGAAACTCACCGAGTCAAAGCGTTTCGCCGTTTGCGGAAGAAGTCTGATGTAGAACAAGTAGCAGAAGCATACATGCTCAAGAGGGATCACCCGAAATTCAAAGGCAACTGAATTTCGGCAACCGGGGCATCGAAGTCGGAATGCCGCGAAACTCACCGAGTCAAAGCGTTTCGCCGTTTGCGGAAGAAGTCTGATGTAGAACAAGTAGCAGAAGCATACATGCTCAAGAGGGATCACCCGAAATTCAAAGGCAACTGAATTTCGGCAACCGGGGCATCGAAGTCGGAATGCCGCGAAACTCACCGAGTCAAAGCGTTTCGCCGTTTGCGGAAGAAGTCTGATGTAGAACAAGTAGCAGAAGCATACATGCTCAAGAGGGATCACCCGAAATTCAAAGGCAACTGAATTTCGGCAACCGGGGCATCGAAGTCGGAATGCCGCGAAACTCACCGAGTCAAAGCGTTTCGCCGTTTGCGGAAGAAGTCTGATGTAGAACAAGTAGCAGAAGCATACATGCTCAAGAGGGATCACCCGAAATTCAAAGGCAACTGAATTTCGGCAACCGGGGCATCGAAGTCGGAATGCCGCGAAACTCACCGAGTCAAAGCGTTTCGCCGTTTGCGGAAGAAGTCTGATGTAGAACAAGTAGCAGAAGCATACATGCTCAAGAGGGATCACCCGAAATTCAAAGGCAACTGAATTTCGGCAACCGGGGCATCGAAGTCGGAATGCCGCGAAACTCACCGAGTCAAAGCGTTTCGCCGTTTGCGGAAGAAGTCTGATGTAGAACAAGTAGCAGAAGCATACATGCTCAAGAGGGATCACCCGAAATTCAAAGGCAACTGAATTTCGGCAACCGGGGCATCGAAGTCGGAATGCCGCGAAACTCACCGAGTCAAAGCGTTTCGCCGTTTGCGGAAGAAGTCTGATGTAGAACAAGTAGCAGAAGCATACATGCTCAAGAGGGATCACCCGAAATTCAAAGGCAACTGAATTTCGGCAACCGGGGCATCGAAGTCGGAATGCCGCGAAACTCACCGAGTCAAAGCGTTTCGCCGTTTGCGGAAGAAGTCTGATGTAGAACAAGTAGCAGAAGCATACATGCTCAAGAGGGATCACCCGAAATTCAAAGGCAACTGAATTTCGGCAACCGGGGCATCGAAGTCGGAATGCCGCGAAACTCACCGAGTCAAAGCGTTTCGCCGTTTGCGGAAGAAGTCTGATGTAGAACAAGTAGCAGAAGCATACATGCTCAAGAGGGATCACCCGAAATTCAAAGGCAACTGAATTTCGGCAACCGGGGCATCGAAGTCGGAATGCCGCGAAACTCACCGAGTCAAAGCGTTTCGCCGTTTGCGGAAGAAGTCTGATGTAGAACAAGTAGCAGAAGCATACATGCTCAAGAGGGATCACCCGAAATTCAAAGGCAACTGAATTTCGGCAACCGGGGCATCGAAGTCGGAATGCCGCGAAACTCACCGAGTCAAAGCGTTTCGCCGTTTGCGGAAGAAGTCTGATGTAGAACAAGTAGCAGAAGCATACATGCTCAAGAGGGATCACCCGAAATTCAAAGGCAACTGAATTTCGGCAACCGGGGCATCGAAGTCGGAATGCCGCGAAACTCACCGAGTCAAAGCGTTTCGCCGTTTGCGGAAGAAGTCTGATGTAGAACAAGTAGCAGAAGCATACATGCTCAAGAGGGATCACCCGAAATTCAAAGGCAACTGAATTTCGGCAACCGGGGCATCGAAGTCGGAATGCCGCGAAACTCACCGAGTCAAAGCGTTTCGCCGTTTGCGGAAGAAGTCTGATGTAGAACAAGTAGCAGAAGCATACATGCTCAAGAGGGATCACCCGAAATTCAAAGGCAACTGAATTTCGGCAACCGGGGCATCGAAGTCGGAATGCCGCGAAACTCACCGAGTCAAAGCGTTTCGCCGTTTGCGGAAGAAGTCTGATGTAGAACAAGTAGCAGAAGCATACATGCTCAAGAGGGATCACCCGAAATTCAAAGGCAACTGAATTTCGGCAACCGGGGCATCGAAGTCGGAATGCCGCGAAACTCACCGAGTCAAAGCGTTTCGCCGTTTGCGGAAGAAGTCTGATGTAGAACAAGTAGCAGAAGCATACATGCTCAAGAGGGATCACCCGAAATTCAAAGGCAACTGAATTTCGGCAACCGGGGCATCGAAGTCGGAATGCCGCGAAACTCACCGAGTCAAAGCGTTTCGCCGTTTGCGGAAGAAGTCTGATGTAGAACAAGTAGCAGAAGCATACATGCTCAAGAGGGATCACCCGAAATTCAAAGGCAACTGAATTTCGGCAACCGGGGCATCGAAGTCGGAATGCCGCGAAACTCACCGAGTCAAAGCGTTTCGCCGTTTGCGGAAGAAGTCTGATGTAGAACAAGTAGCAGAAGCATACATGCTCAAGAGGGATCACCCGAAATTCAAAGGCAACTGAATTTCGGCAACCGGGGCATCGAAGTCGGAATGCCGCGAAACTCACCGAGTCAAAGCGTTTCGCCGTTTGCGGAAGAAGTCTGATGTAGAACAAGTAGCAGAAGCATACATGCTCAAGAGGGATCACCCGAAATTCAAAGGCAACTGAATTTCGGCAACCGGGGCATCGAAGTCGGAATGCCGCGAAACTCACCGAGTCAAAGCGTTTCGCCGTTTGCGGAAGAAGTCTGATGTAGAACAAGTAGCAGAAGCATACATGCTCAAGAGGGATCACCCGAAATTCAAAGGCAACTGAATTTCGGCAACCGGGGCATCGAAGTCGGAATGCCGCGAAACTCACCGAGTCAAAGCGTTTCGCCGTTTGCGGAAGAAGTCTGATGTAGAACAAGTAGCAGAAGCATACATGCTCAAGAGGGATCACCCGAAATTCAAAGGCAACTGAATTTCGGCAACCGGGGCATCGAAGTCGGAATGCCGCGAAACTCACCGAGTCAAAGCGTTTCGCCGTTTGCGGAAGAAGTCTGATGTAGAACAAGTAGCAGAAGCATACATGCTCAAGAGGGATCACCCGAAATTCAAAGGCAACTGAATTTCGGCAACCGGGGCATCGAAGTCGGAATGCCGCGAAACTCACCGAGTCAAAGCGTTTCGCCGTTTGCGGAAGAAGTCTGATGTAGAACAAGTAGCAGAAGCATACATGCTCAAGAGGGATCACCCGAAATTCAAAGGCAACTGAATTTCGGCAACCGGGGCATCGAAGTCGGAATGCCGCGAAACTCACCGAGTCAAAGCGTTTCGCCGTTTGCGGAAGAAGTCTGATGTAGAACAAGTAGCAGAAGCATACATGCTCAAGAGGGATCACCCGAAATTCAAAGGCAACTGAATTTCGGCAACCGGGGCATCGAAGTCGGAATGCCGCGAAACTCACCGAGTCAAAGCGTTTCGCCGTTTGCGGAAGAAGTCTGATGTAGAACAAGTAGCAGAAGCATACATGCTCAAGAGGGATCACCCGAAATTCAAAGGCAACTGAATTTCGGCAACCGGGGCATCGAAGTCGGAATGCCGCGAAACTCACCGAGTCAAAGCGTTTCGCCGTTTGCGGAAGAAGTCTGATGTAGAACAAGTAGCAGAAGCATACATGCTCAAGAGGGATCACCCGAAATTCAAAGGCAACTGAATTTCGGCAACCGGGGCATCGAAGTCGGAATGCCGCGAAACTCACCGAGTCAAAGCGTTTCGCCGTTTGCGGAAGAAGTCTGATGTAGAACAAGTAGCAGAAGCATACATGCTCAAGAGGGATCACCCGAAATTCAAAGGCAACTGAATTTCGGCAACCGGGGCATCGAAGTCGGAATGCCGCGAAACTCACCGAGTCAAAGCGTTTCGCCGTTTGCGGAAGAAGTCTGATGTAGAACAAGTAGCAGAAGCATACATGCTCAAGAGGGATCACCCGAAATTCAAAGGCAACTGAATTTCGGCAACCGGGGCATCGAAGTCGGAATGCCGCGAAACTCACCGAGTCAAAGCGTTTCGCCGTTTGCGGAAGAAGTCTGATGTAGAACAAGTAGCAGAAGCATACATGCTCAAGAGGGATCACCCGAAATTCAAAGGCAACTGAATTTCGGCAACCGGGGCATCGAAGTCGGAATGCCGCGAAACTCACCGAGTCAAAGCGTTTCGCCGTTTGCGGAAGAAGTCTGATGTAGAACAAGTAGCAGAAGCATACATGCTCAAGAGGGATCACCCGAAATTCAAAGGCAACTGAATTTCGGCAACCGGGGCATCGAAGTCGGAATGCCGCGAAACTCACCGAGTCAAAGCGTTTCGCCGTTTGCGGAAGAAGTCTGATGTAGAACAAGTAGCAGAAGCATACATGCTCAAGAGGGATCACCCGAAATTCAAAGGCAACTGAATTTCGGCAACCGGGGCATCGAAGTCGGAATGCCGCGAAACTCACCGAGTCAAAGCGTTTCGCCGTTTGCGGAAGAAGTCTGATGTAGAACAAGTAGCAGAAGCATACATGCTCAAGAGGGATCACCCGAAATTCAAAGGCAACTGAATTTCGGCAACCGGGGCATCGAAGTCGGAATGCCGCGAAACTCACCGAGTCAAAGCGTTTCGCCGTTTGCGGAAGAAGTCTGATGTAGAACAAGTAGCAGAAGCATACATGCTCAAGAGGGATCACCCGAAATTCAAAGGCAACTGAATTTCGGCAACCGGGGCATCGAAGTCGGAATGCCGCGAAACTCACCGAGTCAAAGCGTTTCGCCGTTTGCGGAAGAAGTCTGATGTAGAACAAGTAGCAGAAGCATACATGCTCAAGAGGGATCACCCGAAATTCAAAGGCAACTGAATTTCGGCAACCGGGGCATCGAAGTCGGAATGCCGCGAAACTCACCGAGTCAAAGCGTTTCGCCGTTTGCGGAAGAAGTCTGATGTAGAACAAGTAGCAGAAGCATACATGCTCAAGAGGGATCACCCGAAATTCAAAGGCAACTGAATTTCGGCAACCGGGGCATCGAAGTCGGAATGCCGCGAAACTCACCGAGTCAAAGCGTTTCGCCGTTTGCGGAAGAAGTCTGATGTAGAACAAGTAGCAGAAGCATACATGCTCAAGAGGGATCACCCGAAATTCAAAGGCAACTGAATTTCGGCAACCGGGGCATCGAAGTCGGAATGCCGCGAAACTCACCGAGTCAAAGCGTTTCGCCGTTTGCGGAAGAAGTCTGATGTAGAACAAGTAGCAGAAGCATACATGCTCAAGAGGGATCACCCGAAATTCAAAGGCAACTGAATTTCGGCAACCGGGGCATCGAAGTCGGAATGCCGCGAAACTCACCGAGTCAAAGCGTTTCGCCGTTTGCGGAAGAAGTCTGATGTAGAACAAGTAGCAGAAGCATACATGCTCAAGAGGGATCACCCGAAATTCAAAGGCAACTGAATTTCGGCAACCGGGGCATCGAAGTCGGAATGCCGCGAAACTCACCGAGTCAAAGCGTTTCGCCGTTTGCGGAAGAAGTCTGATGTAGAACAAGTAGCAGAAGCATACATGCTCAAGAGGGATCACCCGAAATTCAAAGGCAACTGAATTTCGGCAACCGGGGCATCGAAGTCGGAATGCCGCGAAACTCACCGAGTCAAAGCGTTTCGCCGTTTGCGGAAGAAGTCTGATGTAGAACAAGTAGCAGAAGCATACATGCTCAAGAGGGATCACCCGAAATTCAAAGGCAACTGAATTTCGGCAACCGGGGCATCGAAGTCGGAATGCCGCGAAACTCACCGAGTCAAAGCGTTTCGCCGTTTGCGGAAGAAGTCTGATGTAGAACAAGTAGCAGAAGCATACATGCTCAAGAGGGATCACCCGAAATTCAAAGGCAACTGAATTTCGGCAACCGGGGCATCGAAGTCGGAATGCCGCGAAACTCACCGAGTCAAAGCGTTTCGCCGTTTGCGGAAGAAGTCTGATGTAGAACAAGTAGCAGAAGCATACATGCTCAAGAGGGATCACCCGAAATTCAAAGGCAACTGAATTTCGGCAACCGGGGCATCGAAGTCGGAATGCCGCGAAACTCACCGAGTCAAAGCGTTTCGCCGTTTGCGGAAGAAGTCTGATGTAGAACAAGTAGCAGAAGCATACATGCTCAAGAGGGATCACCCGAAATTCAAAGGCAACTGAATTTCGGCAACCGGGGCATCGAAGTCGGAATGCCGCGAAACTCACCGAGTCAAAGCGTTTCGCCGTTTGCGGAAGAAGTCTGATGTAGAACAAGTAGCAGAAGCATACATGCTCAAGAGGGATCACCCGAAATTCAAAGGCAACTGAATTTCGGCAACCGGGGCATCGAAGTCGGAATGCCGCGAAACTCACCGAGTCAAAGCGTTTCGCCGTTTGCGGAAGAAGTCTGATGTAGAACAAGTAGCAGAAGCATACATGCTCAAGAGGGATCACCCGAAATTCAAAGGCAACTGAATTTCGGCAACCGGGGCATCGAAGTCGGAATGCCGCGAAACTCACCGAGTCAAAGCGTTTCGCCGTTTGCGGAAGAAGTCTGATGTAGAACAAGTAGCAGAAGCATACATGCTCAAGAGGGATCACCCGAAATTCAAAGGCAACTGAATTTCGGCAACCGGGGCATCGAAGTCGGAATGCCGCGAAACTCACCGAGTCAAAGCGTTTCGCCGTTTGCGGAAGAAGTCTGATGTAGAACAAGTAGCAGAAGCATACATGCTCAAGAGGGATCACCCGAAATTCAAAGGCAACTGAATTTCGGCAACCGGGGCATCGAAGTCGGAATGCCGCGAAACTCACCGAGTCAAAGCGTTTCGCCGTTTGCGGAAGAAGTCTGATGTAGAACAAGTAGCAGAAGCATACATGCTCAAGAGGGATCACCCGAAATTCAAAGGCAACTGAATTTCGGCAACCGGGGCATCGAAGTCGGAATGCCGCGAAACTCACCGAGTCAAAGCGTTTCGCCGTTTGCGGAAGAAGTCTGATGTAGAACAAGTAGCAGAAGCATACATGCTCAAGAGGGATCACCCGAAATTCAAAGGCAACTGAATTTCGGCAACCGGGGCATCGAAGTCGGAATGCCGCGAAACTCACCGAGTCAAAGCGTTTCGCCGTTTGCGGAAGAAGTCTGATGTAGAACAAGTAGCAGAAGCATACATGCTCAAGAGGGATCACCCGAAATTCAAAGGCAACTGAATTTCGGCAACCGGGGCATCGAAGTCGGAATGCCGCGAAACTCACCGAGTCAAAGCGTTTCGCCGTTTGCGGAAGAAGTCTGATGTAGAACAAGTAGCAGAAGCATACATGCTCAAGAGGGATCACCCGAAATTCAAAGGCAACTGAATTTCGGCAACCGGGGCATCGAAGTCGGAATGCCGCGAAACTCACCGAGTCAAAGCGTTTCGCCGTTTGCGGAAGAAGTCTGATGTAGAACAAGTAGCAGAAGCATACATGCTCAAGAGGGATCACCCGAAATTCAAAGGCAACTGAATTTCGGCAACCGGGGCATCGAAGTCGGAATGCCGCGAAACTCACCGAGTCAAAGCGTTTCGCCGTTTGCGGAAGAAGTCTGATGTAGAACAAGTAGCAGAAGCATACATGCTCAAGAGGGATCACCCGAAATTCAAAGGCAACTGAATTTCGGCAACCGGGGCATCGAAGTCGGAATGCCGCGAAACTCACCGAGTCAAAGCGTTTCGCCGTTTGCGGAAGAAGTCTGATGTAGAACAAGTAGCAGAAGCATACATGCTCAAGAGGGATCACCCGAAATTCAAAGGCAACTGAATTTCGGCAACCGGGGCATCGAAGTCGGAATGCCGCGAAACTCACCGAGTCAAAGCGTTTCGCCGTTTGCGGAAGAAGTCTGATGTAGAACAAGTAGCAGAAGCATACATGCTCAAGAGGGATCACCCGAAATTCAAAGGCAACTGAATTTCGGCAACCGGGGCATCGAAGTCGGAATGCCGCGAAACTCACCGAGTCAAAGCGTTTCGCCGTTTGCGGAAGAAGTCTGATGTAGAACAAGTAGCAGAAGCATACATGCTCAAGAGGGATCACCCGAAATTCAAAGGCAACTGAATTTCGGCAACCGGGGCATCGAAGTCGGAATGCCGCGAAACTCACCGAGTCAAAGCGTTTCGCCGTTTGCGGAAGAAGTCTGATGTAGAACAAGTAGCAGAAGCATACATGCTCAAGAGGGATCACCCGAAATTCAAAGGCAACTGAATTTCGGCAACCGGGGCATCGAAGTCGGAATGCCGCGAAACTCACCGAGTCAAAGCGTTTCGCCGTTTGCGGAAGAAGTCTGATGTAGAACAAGTAGCAGAAGCATACATGCTCAAGAGGGATCACCCGAAATTCAAAGGCAACTGAATTTCGGCAACCGGGGCATCGAAGTCGGAATGCCGCGAAACTCACCGAGTCAAAGCGTTTCGCCGTTTGCGGAAGAAGTCTGATGTAGAACAAGTAGCAGAAGCATACATGCTCAAGAGGGATCACCCGAAATTCAAAGGCAACTGAATTTCGGCAACCGGGGCATCGAAGTCGGAATGCCGCGAAACTCACCGAGTCAAAGCGTTTCGCCGTTTGCGGAAGAAGTCTGATGTAGAACAAGTAGCAGAAGCATACATGCTCAAGAGGGATCACCCGAAATTCAAAGGCAACTGAATTTCGGCAACCGGGGCATCGAAGTCGGAATGCCGCGAAACTCACCGAGTCAAAGCGTTTCGCCGTTTGCGGAAGAAGTCTGATGTAGAACAAGTAGCAGAAGCATACATGCTCAAGAGGGATCACCCGAAATTCAAAGGCAACTGAATTTCGGCAACCGGGGCATCGAAGTCGGAATGCCGCGAAACTCACCGAGTCAAAGCGTTTCGCCGTTTGCGGAAGAAGTCTGATGTAGAACAAGTAGCAGAAGCATACATGCTCAAGAGGGATCACCCGAAATTCAAAGGCAACTGAATTTCGGCAACCGGGGCATCGAAGTCGGAATGCCGCGAAACTCACCGAGTCAAAGCGTTTCGCCGTTTGCGGAAGAAGTCTGATGTAGAACAAGTAGCAGAAGCATACATGCTCAAGAGGGATCACCCGAAATTCAAAGGCAACTGAATTTCGGCAACCGGGGCATCGAAGTCGGAATGCCGCGAAACTCACCGAGTCAAAGCGTTTCGCCGTTTGCGGAAGAAGTCTGATGTAGAACAAGTAGCAGAAGCATACATGCTCAAGAGGGATCACCCGAAATTCAAAGGCAACTGAATTTCGGCAACCGGGGCATCGAAGTCGGAATGCCGCGAAACTCACCGAGTCAAAGCGTTTCGCCGTTTGCGGAAGAAGTCTGATGTAGAACAAGTAGCAGAAGCATACATGCTCAAGAGGGATCACCCGAAATTCAAAGGCAACTGAATTTCGGCAACGGGGCATCGAAGTCGGAATGCCGCGAAACTCACCGAGTCAAAGCGTTTCGCCGTTTGCGGAAGAAGTCTGATGTAGAACAAGTAGCAGAAGCATACATGCTCAAGAGGGATCACCCGAAATTCAAAGGCAACTGAATTTCGGCAACCGGGGCATCGAAGTCGGAATGCCGCGAAACTCACCGAGTCAAAGCGTTTCGCCGTTTGCGGAAGAAGTCTGATGTAGAACAAGTAGCAGAAGCATACATGCTCAAGAGGGATCACCCGAAATTCAAAGGCAACTGAATTTCGGCAACCGGGGCATCGAAGTCGGAATGCCGCGAAACTCACCGAGTCAAAGCGTTTCGCCGTTTGCGGAAGAAGTCTGATGTAGAACAAGTAGCAGAAGCATACATGCTCAAGAGGGATCACCCGAAATTCAAAGGCAACTGAATTTCGGCAACCGGGGCATCGAAGTCGGAATGCCGCGAAACTCACCGAGTCAAAGCGTTTCGCCGTTTGCGGAAGAAGTCTGATGTAGAACAAGTAGCAGAAGCATACATGCTCAAGAGGGATCACCCGAAATTCAAAGGCAACTGAATTTCGGCAACCGGGGCATCGAAGTCGGAATGCCGCGAAACTCACCGAGTCAAAGCGTTTCGCCGTTTGCGGAAGAAGTCTGATGTAGAACAAGTAGCAGAAGCATACATGCTCAAGAGGGATCACCCGAAATTCAAAGGCAACTGAATTTCGGCAACCGGGGCATCGAAGTCGGAATGCCGCGAAACTCACCGAGTCAAAGCGTTTCGCCGTTTGCGGAAGAAGTCTGATGTAGAACAAGTAGCAGAAGCATACATGCTCAAGAGGGATCACCCGAAATTCAAAGGCAACTGAATTTCGGCAACCGGGGCATCGAAGTCGGAATGCCGCGAAACTCACCGAGTCAAAGCGTTTCGCCGTTTGCGGAAGAAGTCTGATGTAGAACAAGTAGCAGAAGCATACATGCTCAAGAGGGATCACCCGAAATTCAAAGGCAACTGAATTTCGGCAACCGGGGCATCGAAGTCGGAATGCCGCGAAACTCACCGAGTCAAAGCGTTTCGCCGTTTGCGGAAGAAGTCTGATGTAGAACAAGTAGCAGAAGCATACATGCTCAAGAGGGATCACCCGAAATTCAAAGGCAACTGAATTTCGGCAACCGGGGCATCGAAGTCGGAATGCCGCGAAACTCACCGAGTCAAAGCGTTTCGCCGTTTGCGGAAGAAGTCTGATGTAGAACAAGTAGCAGAAGCATACATGCTCAAGAGGGATCACCCGAAATTCAAAGGCAACTGAATTTCGGCAACCGGGGCATCGAAGTCGGAATGCCGCGAAACTCACCGAGTCAAAGCGTTTCGCCGTTTGCGGAAGAAGTCTGATGTAGAACAAGTAGCAGAAGCATACATGCTCAAGAGGGATCACCCGAAATTCAAAGGCAACTGAATTTCGGCAACCGGGGCATCGAAGTCGGAATGCCGCGAAACTCACCGAGTCAAAGCGTTTCGCCGTTTGCGGAAGAAGTCTGATGTAGAACAAGTAGCAGAAGCATACATGCTCAAGAGGGATCACCCGAAATTCAAAGGCAACTGAATTTCGGCAACCGGGGCATCGAAGTCGGAATGCCGCGAAACTCACCGAGTCAAAGCGTTTCGCCGTTTGCGGAAGAAGTCTGATGTAGAACAAGTAGCAGAAGCATACATGCTCAAGAGGGATCACCCGAAATTCAAAGGCAACTGAATTTCGGCAACCGGGCATCGAAGTCGGAATGCCGCGAAACTCACCGAGTCAAAGCGTTTCGCCGTTTGCGGAAGAAGTCTGATGTAGAACAAGTAGCAGAAGCATACATGCTCAAGAGGGATCACCCGAAATTCAAAGGCAACTGAATTTCGGCAACCGGGGCATCGAAGTCGGAATGCCGCGAAACTCACCGAGTCAAAGCGTTTCGCCGTTTGCGGAAGAAGTCTGATGTAGAACAAGTAGCAGAAGCATACATGCTCAAGAGGGATCACCCGAAATTCAAAGGCAACTGAATTTCGGCAACCGGGGCATCGAAGTCGGAATGCCGCGAAACTCACCGAGTCAAAGCGTTTCGCCGTTTGCGGAAGAAGTCTGATGTAGAACAAGTAGCAGAAGCATACATGCTCAAGAGGGATCACCCGAAATTCAAAGGCAACTGAATTTCGGCAACCGGGGCATCGAAGTCGGAATGCCGCGAAACTCACCGAGTCAAAGCGTTTCGCCGTTTGCGGAAGAAGTCTGATGTAGAACAAGTAGCAGAAGCATACATGCTCAAGAGGGATCACCCGAAATTCAAAGGCAACTGAATTTCGGCAACCGGGGCATCGAAGTCGGAATGCCGCGAAACTCACCGAGTCAAAGCGTTTCGCCGTTTGCGGAAGAAGTCTGATGTAGAACAAGTAGCAGAAGCATACATGCTCAAGAGGGATCACCCGAAATTCAAAGGCAACTGAATTTCGGCAACCGGGGCATCGAAGTCGGAATGCCGCGAAACTCACCGAGTCAAAGCGTTTCGCCGTTTGCGGAAGAAGTCTGATGTAGAACAAGTAGCAGAAGCATACATGCTCAAGAGGGATCACCCGAAATTCAAAGGCAACTGAATTTCGGCAACCGGGGCATCGAAGTCGGAATGCCGCGAAACTCACCGAGTCAAAGCGTTTCGCCGTTTGCGGAAGAAGTCTGATGTAGAACAAGTAGCAGAAGCATACATGCTCAAGAGGGATCACCCGAAATTCAAAGGCAACTGAATTTCGGCAACCGGGCATCGAAGTCGGAATGCCGCGAAACTCACCGAGTCAAAGCGTTTCGCCGTTTGCGGAAGAAGTCTGATGTAGAACAAGTAGCAGAAGCATACATGCTCAAGAGGGATCACCCGAAATTCAAAGGCAACTGAATTTCGGCAACCGGGGCATCGAAGTCGGAATGCCGCGAAACTCACCGAGTCAAAGCGTTTCGCCGTTTGCGGAAGAAGTCTGATGTAGAACAAGTAGCAGAAGCATACATGCTCAAGAGGGATCACCCGAAATTCAAAGGCAACTGAATTTCGGCAACCGGGCATCGAAGTCGGAATGCCGCGAAACTCACCGAGTCAAAGCGTTTCGCCGTTTGCGGAAGAAGTCTGATGTAGAACAAGTAGCAGAAGCATACATGCTCAAGAGGGATCACCCGAAATTCAAAGGCAACTGAATTTCGGCAACCGGGGCATCGAAGTCGGAATGCCGCGAAACTCACCGAGTCAAAGCGTTTCGCCGTTTGCGGAAGAAGTCTGATGTAGAACAAGTAGCAGAAGCATACATGCTCAAGAGGGATCACCCGAAATTCAAAGGCAACTGAATTTCGGCAACCGGGCATCGAAGTCGGAATGCCGCGAAACTCACCGAGTCAAAGCGTTTCGCCGTTTGCGGAAGAAGTCTGATGTAGAACAAGTAGCAGAAGCATACATGCTCAAGAGGGATCACCCGAAATTCAAAGGCAACTGAATTTCGGCAACCGGGGCATCGAAGTCGGAATGCCGCGAAACTCACCGAGTCAAAGCGTTTCGCCGTTTGCGGAAGAAGTCTGATGTAGAACAAGTAGCAGAAGCATACATGCTCAAGAGGGATCACCCGAAATTCAAAGGCAACTGAATTTCGGCAACCGGGGCATCGAAGTCGGAATGCCGCGAAACTCACCGAGTCAAAGCGTTTCGCCGTTTGCGGAAGAAGTCTGATGTAGAACAAGTAGCAGAAGCATACATGCTCAAGAGGGATCACCCGAAATTCAAAGGCAACTGAATTTCGGCAACCGGGGCATCGAAGTCGGAATGCCGCGAAACTCACCGAGTCAAAGCGTTTCGCCGTTTGCGGAAGAAGTCTGATGTAGAACAAGTAGCAGAAGCATACATGCTCAAGAGGGATCACCCGAAATTCAAAGGCAACTGAATTTCGGCAACCGGGCATCGAAGTCGGAATGCCGCGAAACTCACCGAGTCAAAGCGTTTCGCCGTTTGCGGAAGAAGTCTGATGTAGAACAAGTAGCAGAAGCATACATGCTCAAGAGGGATCACCCGAAATTCAAAGGCAACTGAATTTCGGCAACCGGGGCATCGAAGTCGGAATGCCGCGAAACTCACCGAGTCAAAGCGTTTCGCCGTTTGCGGAAGAAGTCTGATGTAGAACAAGTAGCAGAAGCATACATGCTCAAGAGGGATCACCCGAAATTCAAAGGCAACTGAATTTCGGCAACCGGGGCATCGAAGTCGGAATGCCGCGAAACTCACCGAGTCAAAGCGTTTCGCCGTTTGCGGAAGAAGTCTGATGTAGAACAAGTAGCAGAAGCATACATGCTCAAGAGGGATCACCCGAAATTCAAAGGCAACTGAATTTCGGCAACCGGGGCATCGAAGTCGGAATGCCGCGAAACTCACCGAGTCAAAGCGTTTCGCCGTTTGCGGAAGAAGTCTGATGTAGAACAAGTAGCAGAAGCATACATGCTCAAGAGGGATCACCCGAAATTCAAAGGCAACTGAATTTCGGCAACCGGGGCATCGAAGTCGGAATGCCGCGAAACTCACCGAGTCAAAGCGTTTCGCCGTTTGCGGAAGAAGTCTGATGTAGAACAAGTAGCAGAAGCATACATGCTCAAGAGGGATCACCCGAAATTCAAAGGCAACTGAATTTCGGCAACCGGGGCATCGAAGTCGGAATGCCGCGAAACTCACCGAGTCAAAGCGTTTCGCCGTTTGCGGAAGAAGTCTGATGTAGAACAAGTAGCAGAAGCATACATGCTCAAGAGGGATCACCCGAAATTCAAAGGCAACTGAATTTCGGCAACCGGGCATCGAAGTCGGAATGCCGCGAAACTCACCGAGTCAAAGCGTTTCGCCGTTTGCGGAAGAAGTCTGATGTAGAACAAGTAGCAGAAGCATACATGCTCAAGAGGGATCACCCGAAATTCAAAGGCAACTGAATTTCGGCAACCGGGGCATCGAAGTCGGAATGCCGCGAAACTCACCGAGTCAAAGCGTTTCGCCGTTTGCGGAAGAAGTCTGATGTAGAACAAGTAGCAGAAGCATACATGCTCAAGAGGGATCACCCGAAATTCAAAGGCAACTGAATTTCGGCAACCGGGCATCGAAGTCGGAATGCCGCGAAACTCACCGAGTCAAAGCGTTTCGCCGTTTGCGGAAGAAGTCTGATGTAGAACAAGTAGCAGAAGCATACATGCTCAAGAGGGATCACCCGAAATTCAAAGGCAACTGAATTTCGGCAACCGGGGCATCGAAGTCGGAATGCCGCGAAACTCACCGAGTCAAAGCGTTTCGCCGTTTGCGGAAGAAGTCTGATGTAGAACAAGTAGCAGAAGCATACATGCTCAAGAGGGATCACCCGAAATTCAAAGGCAACTGAATTTCGGCAACCGGGCATCGAAGTCGGAATGCCGCGAAACTCACCGAGTCAAAGCGTTTCGCCGTTTGCGAAGAAGTCTGATGTAGAACAAGTAGCAGAAGCATACATGCTCAAGAGGGATCACCCGAAATTCAAAGGCAACTGAATTTCGGCAACCGGGGCATCGAAGTCGAATGCCGCGAAACTCACCGAGTCAAAGCGTTTCGCCGTTTGCGGAAGAAGTCTGATGTAGAACAAGTAGCAGAAGCATACATGCTCAAGAGGGATCACCCGAAATTCAAAGGCAACTGAATTTCGGCAACCGGGCATCGAAGTCGGAATGCCGCGAAACTCACCGAGTCAAAGCGTTTCGCCGTTTGCGGAAGAAGTCTGATGTAGAACAAGTAGCAGAAGCATACATGCTCAAGAGGGATCACCCGAAATTCAAAGGCAACTGAATTTCGGCAACCGGGCATCGAAGTCGGAATGCCGCGAAACTCACCGAGTCAAAGCGTTTCGCCGTTTGCGAAGAAGTCTGATGTAGAACAAGAGGTTCACCCCAAATTCAAAGGCAACTGAATTTCGGCAACCGAATCGAAGTCGGAATGCCGCGAAACTCACCGAGTCAAAGCGTTTCGCCGTTTGGGAAGAAGTCTGATGTAGAACAAGTAGCAGAAGCATACATGCTCAAGAGGGATCACCCGAAATTCAAAGGCAACTGAATTTCGGCAACGGGGCATCGAAGTCGGAATGCCGCGAAACTCACCGAGTCAAAGCGTTTCGCCGTTTGCGGAAGAAGTCTGATGTAGAACAAGTAGCAGAAGCATACATGCTCAAGAGGGATCACCCGAAATTCAAAGGCAACTGAATTTCGGCAACCGGGCATCGAAGTCGGAATGCCGCGAAACTCACCGAGTCAAAGCGTTCGCCGTTTGCGGAAGAAGTCTGATGTAGAACAAGTAGCAGAAGCATACATGCTCAAGAGGGATCACCCGAAATTCAAAGGCAACTGAATTTCGGCAACCGGGGCATCGAAGTCGGAATGCCGCGAAACTCACCGAGTCAAAGCGTTTCGCCGTTTGCGGAAGAAGTCTGATGTAGAACAAGTAGCAGAAGCATACATGCTCAAGAGGGATTGAATTGTGCATCCAAAGTATCATTAAGTCTTTTATTTTACATATGTATTTATTGTTTTATTTGGTTTTTAATAATAAGTGATGTGCTTTTTAGTAATGAAGTTTCTTTTAATGTTTTGATAGGTTAGGGACTTAAATGAATTATTTCAGAAATTCAACTCAGAATTCAGAACAAAGATTGAAGAGAAATTTAGATTGAAGATTGAAACTAATCTTGGTCAAATTAGTGCTCTAAATTTGCCCCAAAAATCATTATATTCCAATTCTAGAAAAAGAATATCATATGATCTATTTCAAGCCCAACTTGCCTATGTTGTTGTGCAAACTTCAACCATCAAACACTCAAGTTTCAATGTCAATCTTAGCCCAAATAATATGTACAATTGTATACTTTTTGATGCTCAAAGATTTCAGCCTCAATTCAGCCCACAAATCAGCCCAAATCAGCCTCCAAATCAGCCCAAGCACAAATCCATGATCTTACATGCCACAACAACAAATAACATTTGAATTTATTTTGGCAATTAATTGATCAAGAGGGCAAGCACAGGGATGAAAGCTGGAGGGGACATTGTGACATTATTTTGGGTCAAAAAGAAGAAAAGAAACAGCTCATAAAGGAGGAAGAAAAACGTGCACCAAAGTGTTTCTCCAAGTTGGCCGGATTTAATTTTCCAGAACACCTTTCGGTGTTTTGCCATAAAAAGAACTGTTGCTCAGATTTCCAAAGGAGCTATTCTTTAATGATCTGGAAAGA
>CM055356.1:2789188-2862264 GCA_029228515.1 Populus alba x Populus x berolinensis | reverse complement strand
TTGCCGAAATTCAGTTGCCTTTGAATTTCGGGTGATCCCTCTTGAGCATGTATGCTTCTCCTAATTGGTCTACATCAGACTTCTTCCGCAAAAGCGCGAAACGCTTTTGACCTTTCGCCTTGAGTTTCATCCGGCATTCCGACTTGTGTTTTTCGATGCCCTGGTGCATTTGCATAAATTCAGAATTTTGCCTTTGAAGTTCGGGTGATCGCCTCTTTTGCAGCATGTATGATTCTGCTTACTTGTTCCACATACACACTTTCCTTCCGCAAACGGCGACGAAGAACGCTTTTGACTCGGTGAGTTTCGCAAGGCATTCCGACTTCGATGCCCCTTCCAGATAAATTCAGTTGCCTTTGAATTTCGGGGTGATCCCTCTTGAGGAGGTTATGCTTCATGCTAACTTGTTCTATCATCTGACATTCCTTCCGCAAAGAGCGAAACGCTTTGACCTCGGTTGAGTTTCGCGGCATTGCCGACTTCGAGCGATGCCGCCGGTTGCCAGAAATCAGTTGCACTTGAATTGAGGGTCGGATGATCCCTCTTGAGCATGAATGACTTCTGCTACTTGTATCTACATCAGTCATCTGTCCAGGACCAAACGGCGAAACGCTTTTGACTCGGTGAGTTACGTCGCGGCATTCCGACTTCGCGAGACTATGCACCTGAGTTTGCCGAAAATTCAGTTTTAGCCTTTGAATTGTCAGGTTGATGCCCTCTCTTTGGAGCATGTATGCTTCTGCTAATTGTTCTACATCACATCTTTCATTCCGCACACTGGCAAAACGCTTTGAACTCGAGTGAGTTGCTTCGCGGGCATTCCGACCTTCGATGCCCTGGTTGCCGAAATTCATGTTGCCTTCTGATATTTCGGGGTGATCCCTCATTTGTAGCATGTATGCTTCTGCTAAATGTTCAACATCACACTTCCCTTCCAATCCGCAAACGTCCGAAACGCTGTTGGACTCAGGTGAGTTTCGCGGCATTCCGACTTCGATGCCCCGGTTGCCGAACATGTCAGTGGCCTTTGGAATTTCGGTTGATTTCCTCTTGAGCATCAGTATGCTATCTGCTACTTGTTCATAACATCAGAACTTCTTCTCTGCAATCGGCGAAACGCTTCTGACTCGCTGAGTTTCGCAAGGCATTCCGTCTTCGATTCCTCCGGTTGCCGAAATTCAGTTGCCTTTTGAATTTCAGGTGATCCCTTGTTGAAGCATAGTATGCTTCTGCTACTTGTTCTACATCAGACTTCATCGACACGCAAAACGGCCACAACAAATCGCTTTGACTCGGTGAGTTTTCGCGGCATTCCGAACTTCGATGCCCGGTTTGCCCGATAACTTCAGGGTGCCTTTTAGAATTTCGGGATGTATCCCTCTTGAGCATGTATGCTTCTGCTTACTTGTTCTACAATCAGACTTCTTCCAGCAATCAGCGAAACGCTTTGACTCGGTTGAGTTTTCACGGCAAATTGCTCAGACTTTAGATGCCCCGGTTGCCGAAAAATATTCCAGTTTGCCCTTCTGTATATTCGGGCTGTGATCCCTCTTGAGCATGGTATGTCCTTCTTGAGCTACTTGTTCTACATCAACACACACTTCCTTCCTGCAAACCCTAGCGTAACGTTTTATTGGACTCATGATTTCCTCAAAAGGACATTCCCGACTTCGATACGCAACGCGGTTTGCCGAAATTCAGGGCCCCCCCCCCCTTAGTGGGAATTTCGGGGGTGATCCCTCCTATGAAGGATGTACTGCTTTCTGCTACTTGTTGTACATCACAATTCTTCCAGGCAAAGAGCGAAAACGCTTTGACTAATCGGTGAGGTTTCGCGGCATTTCGAACTCGATGCCATTCACAGTTGCCGAAATTCAGTTGCATATTGAATTTCCGGGGTGATACCTCTTGAGCATAGTATGCTTGCTGCTACTTGTTCTACATCAGCTACTTCTCCTTCCGCAAACAGCGAAACGGCTTTGACGTGATGAGTTTCAGCGGGCGTTCCGACTTCGAATGCCCTGATTGGCGAAATTCAGTTGCCTTTGAATTTCACTGATCCTTTTGGAGGATGTATGCTTCTGCTAACATGTTCTACATCACACTTCCTTCCGCAAATGGGCGAAACGTCTTTGACTCTGTGAGTATCGCGGGCATATCCGACTAAATCATTAAAAGTACTATCACCCGGATTGTCGAAATTCAGATTGCCTTTGAATTTCGGGGTGATCCCTCTTGAGACATTTTATGCTATCTGCTACTTGTTTCTAACATCACCCCTATCTTCCGCAAAACAGCGAAACGCTTTTTTTAGTCGATGAGTTCAGCGGGCATTCCACGAAATCGATGCCCCGGTTGCTGAAATTCAGTTGCCTTTGAATTTCGGGTGATCCCTTTTTGAGCATAAATGCTTCTGCTACTTGTTTCTACATCACACTTCACTAACGTAAAGAGGCGAAACAGCTTTGAGTCGGTGATGTTTCGCGGCATTCCGACTTCGATGCCCCGGTTCCTGAAATTTATGATGCGCTTTGAATTTCAGCGCTGATCCCTTTTGAGCATGTTATGCTTCTGCTACTTGTTCTACATCCTCAATTCCTTCCCGCAAGAGCGAAACGACGTTTTGACATGCGTGAGTTTTCTGCTGCATTTCCGAATTCGATGCCAACCAGGTTGCCGAAATTCGATTGCCTATTGAATTTCAGGCTGAGTCCCCTCTTGAAAATGTATGCTTCTGCTACTTGTTTTCTACAATCACACTTCCTTCCTGGAAACAGCGAAACGCTTTGACTTCGATGTGTTGGTCGCGTCAATTCGACTAGTGCGATGCCTCCCGGTTTTCTGAATTCAGTTGCCTTTGAAAATTCGGGTGATCCCTGCTAAGCGATGTAGTGCCTCTGCTACTTGTGTACATCACACTTCTTCCGCAAAGGGGCGCACACTCTTTGACTCGGTGAGTTCCGCGGCATTCGGAACGGGTCGAAAGCCAGCCTGGTTGCCGAAATTCAGTTGCCTTTGAATGTCGGATGATCCCTTATGAGGATGTATGCTTCTGCTACTTGTTCTACATCACACTTCCGCCGGCAATGGCGAAACGCTTTGACTCGGTGAGATTTCGCGGCATTCCTGACTTCTTCGATGCCAACGCGGATGTGCGAAATTCAGTTGCCCTTTGAATTTCGGGTGATCCCTCTTGAGCATGTATAGCTTCTGGTACTAGTGTTTCTATACATCACACTTCCCTCTGCAAAGGGGCGAAAACCTTTGAGGTCGATGAGTTTCGCGGCATTCTGACATGGATGACCCAGTATGCCAAGAAATTCAGTAGTGCCTTTAGAATTTCGGGTGATCCCTTGTTTGAGCCCAGTGTATGCTTCTGCCTACTAATCTTCTACATCACACTTCCTAACGCAAAAGGGCGCAACGCTTTGACCTCGGTGAGTTTCGCGGCATTTCCGAAACTATCGATGTCCGCATTGGATGCGCAGAAATTCAGTTGCCTTTGAATTTCGGGTGATCCCTTTTGAGAGCATGTATGCTTCTGCTACTTCGTTCTAGAGCATCACACACTCCTTACGCAAACAGCGAGAAACGATTTGACTCGGTGAGATTGTCATCGCATTCCGACTTCGAAGCCAGCCACCCGGTTAGTCGCGGGGGAGAATTCAGTTGTCCTTTGAATTTCGCTGATCCCCTTTTGAGCATTAGTATGCTTCTTACTAACCTTAGTTCTACATCATCAATTTCCTTCCGCAAAAGAGCGAAACGCTTTGACTCGGATGAGTTTTTCGCGGCCATTCCGAACCTCGATGCCCCGGTTGCCGAAATTCAGTTAACCTTTTTATTTCGGGTGATCCCTCTTGAGCATGAGTATCTTTCTTCTGCTACTTAGTTCTACATCACAGCAGAGGGAAGGAAAGACCAAATACTACCTTCCGGAACACACGAAACACTTTGCCTCAGATGATATTTCTCGGCATTCCCGAATCTCGAGATGCCCCGGTTGCCGAAATTCAGTTGCCTTTGAATTCAATCGCGTGATCCCCTCATTGAGAGCATGTAATCTTCTGCTTACTTGTTGTAACATCACACATTCCTCCTGCAAATGCGAAACAGCTTTGACTCGGAGAGTTTTCTCGGCATTTCCGATCTATTCGATGCCCAGGGGCCGAAAACAATTTAGATGCCAGTTGAATTTCGCTGATACCCTTTTTGAGGATTGTAATCGTTTCTGCTACTTGTTTCCTCACATCACACTTCTTCCGCAAATGGCGAAAACGCTTTGAGCGACATCGGTGAGTTTCGCGGCATTCCGACTTAGATAGTTGCTCGATGCCAATACACGGTTTGCCGAAATTTAGATTGCTCTTGAATTGTCACTGATCTCATCCCTTTGTGAGGATACGTAAGCTTCTGCTACTTGTTTTCTACATCACACATTTCTTTCCGCAAAGAGCGAAACGCTTTGACTTAGGTGAGTATTTCGCGGCATACTCCGGAACTTCGATGCACCGGTGATATTATCGTCTTAAACCACTTGCCGAAATTCAGTTGCCTTTGAATTTACGAGGTGATCCCTCTTGAGCATGTAAGCCTTTCCTGATAACTTGTTGCTACATCACACTCGTTCCATTTCCCGCAAAAGGGCTAACGCTTTGACTCGTTGACGTTTCTCAGGCATTCCTACATTTCGAACCTTCTAACCCATGGTTGCCGCAATTTAAGGTTGCCTTTGAATTTTGCGGGTGAGTCCCGTCTTGAGCATGTATGCTTCTGCTACTTTTGTTCTAACATCACAATTCCTTCCGCAAAAGGCGAAACTCGCTTTGACTCGGAGGTTTTCATGGCACTCCGCACTTCGATGCCGCGCAGCTGCGCGAAATTCAGTTGCCTTTGAAATTCAGGTGATACCCTCTTGAGCATCGTATGCTTCTGCTCACTTGTTCAAACCATCACACACACTTCTGACTGTAAACGGCGATTAGTGCTTTGACTCATGAGTTTCGCGGGACATTCCGACTTCGATGCCCCGTTTGCTGAAATTCAGTTGCCTTTCTGAATTTCGGGTGATCCCTCTTGAGCAATTGATAGTGCTTCTGCTAACTATTATTCATACATTCACAATTCCTCACGCTATAGAGCGAAACCGCTTTGCGACTCGGTGAGTTTCGCGGCATTCGAACAAATCAATAGCCCCGGTTGCCGAAATTCCAGTTACACCTTTGAATTTCGGGTGATCCCTTCCTTGAACATAAGTATGCTTCTGCTACTATGTTCTAACAGCGACACTTCTTCCAGGAAACAGACGAAACGCTTTGACTCGGTGAGTTTCGCGGCATTCCGACTTCGATGCCCCGGTTGCCGAAATTCAGTTGCCTTTGAATTTCGGTGATCCCTCTTGAGCATGTATGCTTCTGCTACTTGTTCTACATCAGACTTCTTCCGCAAACGGCGAAACGCTTTGACTCGGTGAGTTTCGCGGCATTCCGACTTCGATGCCCCGGTTGCCGAAATTCAGTTGCCTTTGAATTTCGGGTGATCCCTCTTGAGCATGTATGCTTCTGCTACTTGTTCTACATCAGACTTCTTCCGCAAACGGCGAAACGCTTTGACTCGGTGAGTTTCGCGGCATTCCGACTTCGATGCCCCGGTTGCCGAAATTCAGTTGCCTTTGAATTTCGGGTGATCCCTCTTGAGCATGTATGCTTCTGCTACTTGTTCTACATCAGACTTCTTCCGCAAACGGCGAAACGCTTTGACTCGGTGAGTTTCGCGGCATTCCGACTTCGATGCCCCGGTTGCCGAAATTCAGTTGCCTTTGAATTTCGGGTGATCCCTCTTGAGCATGTATGCTTCTGCTACTTGTTCTACATCAGACTTCTTCCGCAAACGGCGAAACGCTTTGACTCGGTGAGTTTCGCGGCATTCCGACTTCGATGCCCCGGTTGCCGAAATTCAGTTGCCTTTGAATTTCGGGTGATCCCTCTTGAGCATGTATGCTTCTGCTACTTGTTCTACATCAGACTTTTCCGCAAACGGCGAAACGCTTTGACTCGGAGTTTCGCGGCATTCCGACTTCGATGCCCCGGTTGCCGAAATTCAGTTGCCTTTGAATTTCGGTGATCCCTCTTGAGCATGTATGCTTCTGCTACTTGTTCTACATCAGACTTCTTCCGCAAACGGCGAAACGCTTTGACTCGGTGAGTTTCGCGGCATTCCGACTTCGATGCCCCGTTGCCGAAATTCAGTTGCCTTTGAATTTCGGTGATCCCTCTTGAGCATGTATGCTTCTGCTACTTGTTCTACATCAACTTCTTCCGCAAACAGCGAAACGCTTTGACTCGGTGAGTTTCGCGGCATTCCGACTTCGATGCCCCGGTTGCCGAAATTCAGTTGCCTTTGAATTTCGGGTGATCCCTCTTGAGCATGTATGCTTCTGCTACTTGTTCTACATCAGACTTCTTCCGCAAACGCGAAACGCTTTGACTCGGTGAGTTTCGCGGCATTCCGACTTCGATGCCCGGTTGCCGAAATTCAGTTGCCTTTGAATTTCGGGTGATCCCTTTGAGCATGTATGCTTCTGCTACTTGTTCTACATCATACTTCTTCCGCAAACGGCGAAACGCTTTGACTCGGTGAGTTTCGCGGCATTCCGACTTCGATGCCCCGGTTGCCGAAATTCAGTTGCCTTTGAATTTCGGGTGATCCCTCTTGAGCATGTATGCTTCTGCTACTTGTTCTACATCAGACTTCTTCCGCAAACGCGAAACGCTTTGACTCGGTGAGTTTCGCGGCATTCCGACTTCGATGCCCCGGTTGCCGAAATTCAGTTGCCTTTGAATTTCGGGTGATCCCTCTTGAGCATGTATGCTTCTGCTACTTGTTCTACATCACACTTCTTCCGCAAACGGCGAAACGCTTTGACTCGGTGAGTTTCGCGGCATTCCGACTTCGATGCCCCGGTTGCCGAAATTCAGTTGCCTTTGAATTTCGGGTGATCCCTCTTGAGCATGTATGCTTCTGCTACTTGTTCTACATCAGACTTCTTCCGCAAACGGCGAAACGCTTTGACTCGGTGAGTTTCGCGGCATTCCGACTTCGATGCCCCGGTTGCCGAAATTCAGTTGCCTTTGAATTTCGGGTGATCCCTCTTGAGCATGTATGCTTCTGCTACTTGTTCTACATCACTTCTTCCGCAAACGGCGAAACGCTTTGACTCGGTGAGTTTCGCGCATTCCGACTTCGATGCCCCGGTTGCCGAAATTCAGTTGCCTTTGAATTTCGGGTGATCCCTCTTGAGCATGTATGCTTCTGCTACTTGTTCTACATCAGACTTCTTCCGCAAACGGCGAAACGCTTTGACTCGGTGAGTTTCGCGGCATTCCGACTTCGATGCCCGGTTGCCGAAATTCAGTTGCCTTTGAATTTCGGGTGATCCCTCTTGAGCATGTATGCTTCTGCTACTTGTTCTACATCACACTTCTTCCGCAAACGGCGAAACGCTTTGACTCGGTGAGTTTCGCGCATTCCGACTTCGATGCCCCGGTTGCCGAAATTCAGTTGCCTTTGAATTTCGGGTGATCCCTCTTGAGCATGTATGCTTCTGCTACTTGTTCTACATCAGACTTCTTCCGCAAACGGCGAAACGCTTTGACTCGGTGAGTTTCGCGGCATTCCGACTTCGATGCCCCGTTGCCGAAATTCAGTTGCCTTTGAATTTCGGGTGATCCCTCTTGAGCATGTATGCTTCTGCTACTTGTTCTACATCAGACTTCTTCCGCAAACGGCGAAACGCTTTGACTCGGTGAGTTTCGCGGCATTCCGACTTCGATGCCCCGGTTGCCGAAATTCAGTTGCCTTTGAATTTCGGGTGATCCCTCTTGAGCATGTATGCTTCTGCTACTTGTTCTACATCATACTTCTTCCGCAAACGGCGAAACGCTTTGACTCGGTGAGTTTCGCGGCATTCCGACTTCGATGCCCCGGTTGCCGAAATTCAGTTGCCTTTGAATTTCGGGTGATCCCTCTTGAGCATGTATGCTTCTGCTACTTGTTCTACATCACACTTCTTCCGCAAACGGCGAAACGCTTTGACTCGGTGAGTTTCGCGGCATTCCGACTTCGATGCCCCGGTTGCCGAAATTCAGTTGCCTTTGAATTTCGGGTGATCCCTCTTGAGCATGTATGCTTCTGCTACTTGTTCTACATCAGACTTCTTCCGCAAACGGCGAAACGCTTTGACTCGGTGAGTTTCGCGGCATTCCGACTTCGATGCCCCGGTTGCCGAAATTCAGTTGCCTTTGAATTTCGGGTGATCCCTCTTGAGCATGTATGCTTCTGCTACTTGTTCTACATCAGTTTCTTCCGCAAACGGCGAAACGCTTTGACTCGGTGAGTTTCGCGGCATTCCGACTTCGATGCCCCGGTTGCCGAAATTCAGTTGCCTTTGAATTTCGGGTGATCCCTCTTGAGCATGTATGCTTCTGCTACTTGTTCTACATCAGACTTCTTCCGCAAACGGCGAAACGCTTTGACTCGGTGAGTTTCGCGGCATTCCGACTTCGATGCCCCGTTGCCGAAATTCAGTTGCCTTTGAATTTCGGGTGATCCCTCTTGAGCATGTATGCTTCTGCTACTTGTTCTACATCAGACTTCTTCCGCAAACGGCGAAACGCTTTGACTCGGTGAGTTTCGCGGCATTCCGACTTCGATGCCCCGGTTGCCGAAATTCAGTTGCCTTTGAATTTCGGGTGATCCCTCTTGAGCATGTATGCTTCTGCTACTTGTTCTACATCAGACTTCTTCCGCAAACGGCGAAACGCTTTGACTCGGTGAGTTTCGCGGCATTCCGACTTCGATGCCCCGGTTGCCGAAATTCAGTTGCCTTTGAATTTCGGGTGATCCCTCTTGAGCATGTATGCTTCTGCTACTTGTTCTACATCAGACTTCTTCCGCAAACGGCGAAACGCTTTGACTCGGTGAGTTTCGCGGCATTCCGACTTCGATGCCCCGGTTGCCGAAATTCAGTTGCCTTTGAATTTCGGGTGATCCCTCTTGAGCATGTATGCTTCTGCTACTTGTTCTACATCACACTTCTTCCGCAAACGGCGAAACGCTTTGACTCGGTGAGTTTCGCGGCATTCCGACTTCGATGCCCCGGTTGCCGAAATTCAGTTGCCTTTGAATTTCGGGTGATCCCTCTTGAGCATGTATGCTTCTGCTACTTGTTCTACATCAAACTTCTTCCGCAAACGGCGAAACGCTTTGACTCGGTGAGTTTCGCGGCATTCCGACTTCGATGCCCCGGTTGCCGAAATTCAGTTGCCTTTGAATTTCGGGTGATCCCTCTTGAGCATGTATGCTTCTGCTACTTGTTCTACATCAGACTTCTTCCGCAAACGGCGAAACGCTTTGACTCGGTGAGTTTCGCGGCATTCCGACTTCGATGCCCCGGTTGCCGAAATTCAGTTGCCTTTGAATTTCGGGTGATCCCTCTTGAGCATGTATGCTTCTGCTACTTGTTCTACATCAGACTTTTCCGCAAACGGAAAACGCTTTGACTCGGTGAGTTTCGCGGCATTCCGACTTCGATGCCCCGGTTGCCGAAATTCAGTTGCCTTTGAATTTCGGGTGATCCCTCTTGAGCATGTATGCTTCTGCTACTTGTTCTACATCAGACTTCTTCCGCAAACGGCGAAACGCTTTGACTCGGTGAGTTTCGCGGCATTCCGACTTCGATGCCCCGGTTGCCGAAATTCAGTTGCCTTTGAATTTCGGGTGATCCCTCTTGAGCATGTATGCTTCTGCTACTTGTTCTACATCAGACTTCTTCCGCAAACGGCGAAACGCTTTGACTCGGTGAGTTTCGCGGCATTCCGACTTCGATGCCCCGGTTGCCGAAATTCAGTTGCCTTTGAATTTCGGGTGATCCCTCTTGAGCATGTATGCTTCTGCTACTTGTTCTACATCAGACTTCTTCCGCAAACGGCGAAACGCTTTGACTCGGTGAGTTTCGCGGCATTCCGACTTCGATGCCCCGGTTGCCGAAATTCAGTTGCCTTTGAATTTCGGGTGATCCCTCTTGAGCATGTATGCTTCTGCTACTTGTTCTACATCAGACTTCTTCCGCAAACGGCGAAACGCTTTGACTCGGTGAGTTTCGCGGCATTCCGACTTCGATGCCCCGGTTGCCGAAATTCAGTTGCCTTTGAATTTCGGGTGATCCCTCTTGAGCATGTATGCTTCTGCTACTTGTTCTACATCAGACTTCTTCCGCAAACAGCGAAACGCTTTGACTCGGTGAGTTTCGCGGCATTCCGACTTCGATGCCCCGGTTGCCGAAATTCAGTTGCCTTTGAATTTCGGGTGATCCCTCTTGAGCATGTATGCTTCTGCTACTTGTTCTACATCAGACTTTTCCGCAAACGGCGAAACGCTTTGACTCGGTGAGTTTCGCGGCATTCCGACTTCGATGCCCCGTTTGCCGAAATTCAGTTGCCTTTGAATTTCGGGTGATCCCTCTTGAGCATGTATGCTTCTGCTACTTGTTCTACATCACACTTCTTCCGCAAACGGCGAAACGCTTTGACTCGGTGAGTTTCGCGGCATTCCGACTTCGATGCCCCGTTGCCGAAATTCAGTTGCCTTTGAATTTCGGGTGATCCCTCTTGAGCATGTATGCTTCTGCTACTTGTTCTACATCAGACTTCTTCCGCAAACGGCGAAACGCTTTGACTCGGTGAGTTTCGCGGCATTCCGACTTCGATGCCCCGGTTGCCGAAATTCAGTTGCCTTTGAATTTCGGGTGATCCCTCTTGAGCATGTATGCTTCTGCTACTTGTTCTACATCAGACTTCTTCCGCAAACGGCGAAACGCTTTGACTCGGTGAGTTTCGCGGCATTCCGACTTCGATGCCCCGGTTGCCGAAATTCAGTTGCCTTTGAATTTCGGGTGATCCCTCTTGAGCATGTATGCTTCTGCTACTTGTTCTACATCAGACTTCTTCCGCAAACGGCGAAACGCTTTGACTCGGTGAGTTTCGCGGCATTCCGACTTCGATGCCCCGGTTGCCGAAATTCAGTTGCCTTTGAATTTCGGGTGATCCCTCTTGAGCATGTATGCTTCTGCTACTTGTTCTACATCAGACTTCTTCCGCAAACGGCGAAACGCTTTGACTCGGTGAGTTTCGCGGCATTCCGACTTCGATGCCCCGGTTGCCGAAATTCAGTTGCCTTTGAATTTCGGGTGATCCCTCTTGAGCATGTATGCTTCTGCTACTTGTTCTACATCACACTTCTTCCGCAAACGGCGAAACGCTTTGACTCGGTGAGTTTCGCGGCATTCCGACTTCGATGCCCCGGTTGCCGAAATTCAGTTGCCTTTGAATTTCGGGTGATCCCTCTTGAGCATGTATGCTTCTGCTACTTGTTCTACATCAGACTTCTTCCGCAAACGGCGAAACGCTTTGACTCGGTGAGTTTCGCGGCATTCCGACTTCGATGCCCGGTTGCCGAAATTCAGTTGCCTTTGAATTTCGGGTGATCCCTCTTGAGCATGTATGCTTCTGCTACTTGTTCTACATCACACTTCTTCCGCAAACGGCGAAACGCTTTGACTCGGTGAGTTTCGCGGCATTCCGACTTCGATGCCCCGGTTGCCGAAATTCAGTTGCCTTTGAATTTCGGGTGATCCCTCTTGAGCATGTATGCTTCTGCTACTTGTTCTACATCAGACTTCTTCCGCAAACGGCGAAACGCTTTGACTCGGTGAGTTTCGCGGCATTCCGACTTCGATGCCCCGGTTGCCGAAATTCAGTTGCCTTTGAATTTCGGGTGATCCCTCTTGAGCATGTATGCTTCTGCTACTTGTTCTACATCACACTTCTTCCGCAAACGGCGAAACGCTTTGACTCGGTGAGTTTCGCGGCATTCCGACTTCGATGCCCCGGTTGCCGAAATTCAGTTGCCTTTGAATTTCGGGTGATCCCTCTTGAGCATGTATGCTTCTGCTACTTGTTCTACATCAGACTTCTTCCGCAAACGGCGAAACGCTTTGACTCGGTGAGTTTCGCGGCATTCCGACTTCGATGCCCCGGTTGCCGAAATTCAGTTGCCTTTGAATTTCGGGTGATCCCTCTTGAGCATGTATGCTTCTGCTACTTGTTCTACATCAGACTTCTTCCGCAAACGGCGAAACGCTTTGACTCGGTGAGTTTCGCGGCATTCCGACTTCGATGCCCCGGTTGCCGAAATTCAGTTGCCTTTGAATTTCGGGTGATCCCTCTTGAGCATGTATGCTTCTGCTACTTGTTCTACATCAGACTTCTTCCGCAAACGGCGAAACGCTTTGACTCGGTGAGTTTCGCGGCATTCCGACTTCGATGCCCCGGTTGCCGAAATTCAGTTGCCTTTGAATTTCGGGTGATCCCTCTTGAGCATGTATGCTTCTGCTACTTGTTCTACATCAGACTTCTTCCGCAAACGGCGAAACGCTTTGACTCGGTGAGTTTCGCGGCATTCCGACTTCGATGCCCCGGTTGCCGAAATTCAGTTGCCTTTGAATTTCGGGTGATCCCTCTTGAGCATGTATGCTTCTGCTACTTGTTCTACATCAGACTTCTTCCGCAAACGGCGAAACGCTTTGACTCGGTGAGTTTCGCGGCATTCCGACTTCGATGCCCCGGTTGCCGAAATTCAGTTGCCTTTGAATTTCGGGTGATCCCTCTTGAGCATGTATGCTTCTGCTACTTGTTCTACATCAGACTTCTTCCGCAAACGGCGAAACGCTTTGACTCGGTGAGTTTCGCGGCATTCCGACTTCGATGCCCCGGTTGCCGAAATTCAGTTGCCTTTGAATTTCGGGTGATCCCTCTTGAGCATGTATGCTTCTGCTACTTGTTCTACATCAGACTTTTCCGCAAACGGCGAAACGCTTTGACTCGGTGAGTTTCGCGGCATTCCGACTTCGATGCCCCGGTTGCCGAAATTCAGTTGCCTTTGAATTTCGGGTGATCCCTCTTGAGCATGTATGCTTCTGCTACTTGTTCTACATCAGACTTCTTCCGCAAACGGCGAAACGCTTTGACTCGGTGAGTTTCGCGGCATTCCGACTTCGATGCCCCGTTGCCGAAATTCAGTTGCCTTTGAATTTCGGGTGATCCCTCTTGAGCATGTATGCTTCTGCTACTTGTTCTACATCAGACTTCTTCCGCAAACGGCGAAACGCTTTGACTCGGTGAGTTTCGCGGCATTCCGACTTCGATGCCCCGGTTGCCGAAATTCAGTTGCCTTTGAATTTCGGGTGATCCCTCTTGAGCATGTATGCTTCTGCTACTTGTTCTACATCAGACTTCTTCCGCAAACGGCGAAACGCTTTGACTCGGTGAGTTTCGCGGCATTCCGACTTCGATGCCCCGGTTGCCGAAATTCAGTTGCCTTTGAATTTCGGGTGATCCCTCTTGAGCATGTATGCTTCTGCTA
This sequence comes from Populus alba x Populus x berolinensis, assembly GCA_029228515.1. Classification (NCBI taxonomy): domain Eukaryota; kingdom Viridiplantae; phylum Streptophyta; class Magnoliopsida; order Malpighiales; family Salicaceae; genus Populus; species Populus alba x Populus x berolinensis. The sequence goes on along the minus strand of CM055356.1, from coordinate 2,848,785 downwards.
CTTGTTCTACATCAGACTTCTTCCGCAAACGGCGAAACGCTTTGACTCGGTGAGTTTCGCGGCATTCCGACTTCGATGCCCCGGTTGCCGAAATTCAGTTGCCTTTGAATTTCGGGTGATCCCTCTTGAGCATGTATGCTTCTGCTACTTGTTCTACATCAGACTTCTTCCGCAAACGGCGAAACGCTTTGACTCGGTGAGTTTCGCGGCATTCCGACTTCGATGCCCCGGTTGCCGAAATTCAGTTGCCTTTGAATTTCGGGTGATCCCTCTTGAGCATGTATGCTTCTGCTACTTGTTCTACATCAGACTTCTTCCGCAAACGGCGAAACGCTTTGACTCGGTGAGTTTCGCGGCATTCCGACTTCGATGCCCGGTTGCCGAAATTCAGTTGCCTTTGAATTTCGGGTGATCCCTCTTGAGCATGTATGCTTCTGCTACTTGTTCTACATCACACTTCTTCCGCAAACGGCGAAACGCTTTGACTCGGTGAGTTTCGCGGCATTCCGACTTCGATGCCCCGGTTGCCGAAATTCAGTTGCCTTTGAATTTCGGGTGATCCCTCTTGAGCATGTATGCTTCTGCTACTTGTTCTACATCAGACTTCTTCCGCAAACGGCGAAACGCTTTGACTCGGTGAGTTTCGCGGCATTCCGACTTCGATGCCCCGGTTGCCGAAATTCAGTTGCCTTTGAATTTCGGGTGATCCCTCTTGAGCATGTATGCTTCTGCTACTTGTTCTACATCAGACTTCTTCCGCAAACGGCGAAACGCTTTGACTCGGTGAGTTTCGCGGCATTCCGACTTCGATGCCCCGGTTGCCGAAATTCAGTTGCCTTTGAATTTCGGGTGATCCCTCTTGAGCATGTATGCTTCTGCTACTTGTTCTACATCAGACTTCTTCCGCAAACGGCGAAACGCTTTGACTCGGTGAGTTTCGCGGCATTCCGACTTCGATGCCCCGGTTGCCGAAATTCAGTTGCCTTTGAATTTCGGGTGATCCCTCTTGAGCATGTATGCTTCTGCTACTTGTTCTACATCAGACTTCTTCCGCAAACGGCGAAACGCTTTGACTCGGTGAGTTTCGCGGCATTCCGACTTCGATGCCCGGTTGCCGAAATTCAGTTGCCTTTGAATTTCGGGTGATCCCTCTTGAGCATGTATGCTTCTGCTACTTGTTCTACATCAGACTTCTTCCGCAAACGGCGAAACGCTTTGACTCGGTGAGTTTCGCGGCATTCCGACTTCGATGCCCCGGTTGCCGAAATTCAGTTGCCTTTGAATTTCGGGTGATCCCTCTTGAGCATGTATGCTTCTGCTACTTGTTCTACATCACACTTCTTCCGCAAACGGCGAAACGCTTTGACTCGGTGAGTTTCGCGGCATTCCGACTTCGATGCCCCGGTTGCCGAAATTCAGTTGCCTTTGAATTTCGGGTGATCCCTCTTGAGCATGTATGCTTCTGCTACTTGTTCTACATCAGACTTCTTCCGCAAACGGCGAAACGCTTTGACTCGGTGAGTTTCGCGGCATTCCGACTTCGATGCCCCGGTTGCCGAAATTCAGTTGCCTTTGAATTTCGGGTGATCCCTCTTGAGCATGTATGCTTCTGCTACTTGTTCTACATCAGACTTCTTCCGCAAACGGCGAAACGCTTTGACTCGGTGAGTTTCGCGGCATTCCGACTTCGATGCCCCGGTTGCCGAAATTCAGTTGCCTTTGAATTTCGGGTGATCCCTCTTGAGCATGTATGCTTCTGCTACTTGTTCTACATCAGACTTCTTCCGCAAACGGCGAAACGCTTTGACTCGGTGAGTTTCGCGGCATTCCGACTTCGATGCCCCGGTTGCCGAAATTCAGTTGCCTTTGAATTTCGGGTGATCCCTCTTGAGCATGTATGCTTCTGCTACTTGTTCTACATCAGACTTCTTCCGCAAACGGCGAAACGCTTTGACTCGGTGAGTTTCGCGGCATTCCGACTTCGATGCCCCGGTTGCCGAAATTCAGTTGCCTTTGAATTTCGGGTGATCCCTCTTGAGCATGTATGCTTCTGCTACTTGTTCTACATCAGACTTCTTCCGCAAACGGCGAAACGCTTTGACTCGGTGAGTTTCGCGGCATTCCGACTTCGATGCCCCGGTTGCCGAAATTCAGTTGCCTTTGAATTTCGGGTGATCCCTCTTGAGCATGTATGCTTCTGCTACTTGTTCTACATCAGACTTCTTCCGCAAACGGCGAAACGCTTTGACTCGGTGAGTTTCGCGGCATTCCGACTTCGATGCCCCGGTTGCCGAAATTCAGTTGCCTTTGAATTTCGGGTGATCCCTCTTGAGCATGTATGCTTCTGCTACTTGTTCTACATCAGACTTCTTCCGCAAACGGCGAAACGCTTTGACTCGGTGAGTTTCGCGGCATTCCGACTTCGATGCCCCGGTTGCCGAAATTCAGTTGCCTTTGAATTTCGGGTGATCCCTCTTGAGCATGTATGCTTCTGCTACTTGTTCTACATCAGACTTCTTCCGCAAACGGCGAAACGCTTTGACTCGGTGAGTTTCGCGGCATTCCGACTTCGATGCCCCGGTTGCCGAAATTCAGTTGCCTTTGAATTTCGGGTGATCCCTCTTGAGCATGTATGCTTCTGCTACTTGTTCTACATCACACTTCTTCCGCAAACGGCGAAACGCTTTGACTCGGTGAGTTTCGCGGCATTCCGACTTCGATGCCCGGTTGCCGAAATTCAGTTGCCTTTGAATTTCGGGTGATCCCTCTTGAGCATGTATGCTTCTGCTACTTGTTCTACATCAGACTTCTTCCGCAAACGGCGAAACGCTTTGACTCGGTGAGTTTCGCGGCATTCCGACTTCGATGCCCCGGTTGCCGAAATTCAGTTGCCTTTGAATTTCGGGTGATCCCTCTTGAGCATGTATGCTTCTGCTACTTGTTCTACATCAGACTTCTTCCGCAAACGGCGAAACGCTTTGACTCGGTGAGTTTCGCGGCATTCCGACTTCGATGCCCCGGTTGCCGAAATTCAGTTGCCTTTGAATTTCGGGTGATCCCTCTTGAGCATGTATGCTTCTGCTACTTGTTCTACATCAGACTTCTTCCGCAAACGGCGAAACGCTTTGACTCGGTGAGTTTCGCGGCATTCCGACTTCGATGCCCCGGTTGCCGAAATTCAGTTGCCTTTGAATTTCGGGTGATCCCTCTTGAGCATGTATGCTTCTGCTACTTGTTCTACATCACACTTCTTCCGCAAACGGCGAAACGCTTTGACTCGGTGAGTTTCGCGGCATTCCGACTTCGATGCCCCGGTTGCCGAAATTCAGTTGCCTTTGAATTTCGGGTGATCCCTCTTGAGCATGTATGCTTCTGCTACTTGTTCTACATCAGACTTCTTCCGCAAACGGCGAAACGCTTTGACTCGGTGAGTTTCGCGGCATTCCGACTTCGATGCCCCGGTTGCCGAAATTCAGTTGCCTTTGAATTTCGGGTGATCCCTCTTGAGCATGTATGCTTCTGCTACTTGTTCTACATCAGACTTCTTCCGCAAACGGCGAAACGCTTTGACTCGGTGAGTTTCGCGGCATTCCGACTTCGATGCCCCGGTTGCCGAAATTCAGTTGCCTTTGAATTTCGGGTGATCCCTCTTGAGCATGTATGCTTCTGCTACTTGTTCTACATCAGACTTCTTCCGCAAACGGCGAAACGCTTTGACTCGGTGAGTTTCGCGGCATTCCGACTTCGATGCCCCGGTTGCCGAAATTCAGTTGCCTTTGAATTTCGGGTGATCCCTCTTGAGCATGTATGCTTCTGCTACTTGTTCTACATCAGACTTCTTCCGCAAACGGCGAAACGCTTTGACTCGGTGAGTTTCGCGGCATTCCGACTTCGATGCCCCGGTTGCCGAAATTCAGTTGCCTTTGAATTTCGGGTGATCCCTCTTGAGCATGTATGCTTCTGCTACTTGTTCTACATCACACTTCTTCCGCAAACAGCGAAACGCTTTGACTCGGTGAGTTTCGCGGCATTCCGACTTCGATGCCCGGTTGCCGAAATTCAGTTGCCTTTGAATTTCGGGTGATCCCTCTTGAGCATGTATGCTTCTGCTACTTGTTCTACATCAGACTTCTTCCGCAAACGGCGAAACGCTTTGACTCGGTGAGTTTCGCGGCATTCCGACTTCGATGCCCCGGTTGCCGAAATTCAGTTGCCTTTGAATTTCGGGTGATCCCTCTTGAGCATGTATGCTTCTGCTACTTGTTCTACATCAGACTTCTTCCGCAAACGGCGAAACGCTTTGACTCGGTGAGTTTCGCGGCATTCCGACTTCGATGCCCCGGTTGCCGAAATTCAGTTGCCTTTGAATTTCGGGTGATCCCTCTTGAGCATGTATGCTTCTGCTACTTGTTCTACATCAGACTTCTTCCGCAAACGGCGAAACGCTTTGACTCGGTGAGTTTCGCGGCATTCCGACTTCGATGCCCCGGTTGCCGAAATTCAGTTGCCTTTGAATTTCGGGTGATCCCTCTTGAGCATGTATGCTTCTGCTACTTGTTCTACATCAGACTTCTTCCGCAAACGGCGAAACGCTTTGACTCGGTGAGTTTCGCGGCATTCCGACTTCGATGCCCCGGTTGCCGAAATTCAGTTGCCTTTGAATTTCGGGTGATCCCTCTTGAGCATGTATGCTTCTGCTACTTGTTCTACATCACACTTCTTCCGCAAACGGCGAAACGCTTTGACTCGGTGAGTTTCGCGGCATTCCGACTTCGATGCCCCGGTTGCCGAAATTCAGTTGCCTTTGAATTTCGGGTGATCCCTCTTGAGCATGTATGCTTCTGCTACTTGTTCTACATCACACTTCTTCCGCAAACGGCGAAACGCTTTGACTCGGTGAGTTTCGCGGCATTCCGACTTCGATGCCCCGGTTGCCGAAATTCAGTTGCCTTTGAATTTCGGGTGATCCCTCTTGAGCATGTATGCTTCTGCTACTTGTTCTACATCAGACTTCTTCCGCAAACGGCGAAACGCTTTGACTCGGTGAGTTTCGCGGCATTCCGACTTCGATGCCCCGGTTGCCGAAATTCAGTTGCCTTTGAATTTCGGGTGATCCCTCTTGAGCATGTATGCTTCTGCTACTTGTTCTACATCACACTTCTTCCGCAAACGGCGAAACGCTTTGACTCGGTGAGTTTCGCGGCATTCCGACTTCGATGCCCCGGTTGCCGAAATTCAGTTGCCTTTGAATTTCGGGTGATCCCTCTTGAGCATGTATGCTTCTGCTACTTGTTCTACATCAGACTTCTTCCGCAAACGGCGAAACGCTTTGACTCGGTGAGTTTCGCGGCATTCCGACTTCGATGCCCGGTTGCCGAAATTCAGTTGCCTTTGAATTTCGGGTGATCCCTCTTGAGCATGTATGCTTCTGCTACTTGTTCTACATCAGACTTCTTCCGCAAACGGCGAAACGCTTTGACTCGGTGAGTTTCGCGGCATTCCGACTTCGATGCCCCGGTTGCCGAAATTCAGTTGCCTTTGAATTTCGGGTGATCCCTCTTGAGCATGTATGCTTCTGCTACTTGTTCTACATCAGACTTCTTCCGCAAACGGCGAAACGCTTTGACTCGGTGAGTTTCGCGGCATTCCGACTTCGATGCCCCGGTTGCCGAAATTCAGTTGCCTTTGAATTTCGGGTGATCCCTCTTGAGCATGTATGCTTCTGCTACTTGTTCTACATCACACTTCTTCCGCAAACGGCGAAACGCTTTGACTCGGTGAGTTTCGCGGCATTCCGACTTCGATGCCCCGGTTGCCGAAATTCAGTTGCCTTTGAATTTCGGGTGATCCCTCTTGAGCATGTATGCTTCTGCTACTTGTTCTACATCAGACTTCTTCCGCAAACGGCGAAACGCTTTGACTCGGTGAGTTTCGCGGCATTCCGACTTCGATGCCCCGGTTGCCGAAATTCAGTTGCCTTTGAATTTCGGGTGATCCCTCTTGAGCATGTATGCTTCTGCTACTTGTTCTACATCAGACTTCTTCCGCAAACGGCGAAACGCTTTGACTCGGTGAGTTTCGCGGCATTCCGACTTCGATGCCCCGGTTGCCGAAATTCAGTTGCCTTTGAATTTCGGGTGATCCCTCTTGAGCATGTATGCTTCTGCTACTTGTTCTACATCAGACTTCTTCCGCAAACGGCGAAACGCTTTGACTCGGTGAGTTTCGCGGCATTCCGACTTCGATGCCCCGGTTGCCGAAATTCAGTTGCCTTTGAATTTCGGGTGATCCCTCTTGAGCATGTATGCTTCTGCTACTTGTTCTACATCACACTTCTTCCGCAAACGGCGAAACGCTTTGACTCGGTGAGTTTCGCGGCATTCCGACTTCGATGCCCCGGTTGCCGAAATTCAGTTGCCTTTGAATTTCGGGTGATCCCTCTTGAGCATGTATGCTTCTGCTACTTGTTCTACATCAGACTTCTTCCGCAAACGGCGAAACGCTTTGACTCGGTGAGTTTCGCGGCATTCCGACTTCGATGCCCCGGTTGCCGAAATTCAGTTGCCTTTGAATTTCGGGTGATCCCTCTTGAGCATGTATGCTTCTGCTACTTGTTCTACATCAGACTTCTTCCGCAAACGGCGAAACGCTTTGACTCGGTGAGTTTCGCGGCATTCCGACTTCGATGCCCCGGTTGCCGAAATTCAGTTGCCTTTGAATTTCGGGTGATCCCTCTTGAGCATGTATGCTTCTGCTACTTGTTCTACATCAGACTTCTTCCGCAAACGGCGAAACGCTTTGACTCGGTGAGTTTCGCGGCATTCCGACTTCGATGCCCCGGTTGCCGAAATTCAGTTGCCTTTGAATTTCGGGTGATCCCTCTTGAGCATGTATGCTTCTGCTACTTGTTCTACATCACACTTCTTCCGCAAACAGCGAAACGCTTTGACTCGGTGAGTTTCGCGGCATTCCGACTTCGATGCCCGGTTGCCGAAATTCAGTTGCCTTTGAATTTCGGGTGATCCCTCTTGAGCATGTATGCTTCTGCTACATGTTCTACATCAGACATCTTCCGCAAACGGCAAAACGCTTTGACTCGGTGAGTTTCGCGTCATTCTGATTTCGATGCCCCGGTTGCCGAAATTCAGTTGCCTTTGAATTTCGGGTGATCCCTCTTGAGCATGTATGCTTCTGCTACTTGTTCTACATCAGACTTCTTCCGCAAACGGCGAAACGCTTTGCCTCGGTGAGTTTCGCGTCATTCCGACTTCGATGCCCTGGTTGCCCAAATTCAGTTGCCTTTGAATCTCGGGTGATCCCTCTTGAGCATGTATGCTTCTGCTACTTGTTCTACATCAGACTTCTTCCGCAAACGGCGAAACGCTTTGCCTCGGTGAGTTTCGCGTCATTCCGACTTCGATGCCCTGGTTGCCCAAATTCAGTTGCCTTTGAATTTCGGGTGATCCCTCTTGAGCATGTATCCTTCTGCTACTTGTTCTACATCAGACTTCTTCCGCAAACGGCGAAACGCTTTGCCTCGGTGAGTTTCGCGTCATTCCGACTTCGATGCCCTGGTTGCCCAAATTCAGTCGCCTTTGAATCGCGGGTGATCCCTCTTGAGCATGTATGCTTCTGCTACTTGTTCTAAATAACACTTCTTCCGCAAATGGCGAAACGCTTTGACTCGGTGAGTTTCGCGGCATTCCGACTTCGATGCCCCGGTTCCATAAATTCAGTAGCCTTTGAATTTCAGGTGATCCCTCTTGAGCATGTATGGTTCTGCTACTTGTTCTACATTAGACATCTTCCGCAAATGGCGAAACGCTTTGCCTCGGTGAGTTTCGCGGCATTGCGAATTCGATGCCCCGGTTGCATAAATTCAGTTGCCATTGAATTTCGGGTGATCCCTCTTGAGCATGTATGCTTCTGCTACTTGTTCTACATAACACTTCTTCCGTAAACGGCAAAACGCTTTGACTCGGTGAGTTTCGCCGCATTCCGACTTCGATGCCCCGGTTGCATAAATTCAGTTGCCCTTGAATTTTGGGTGATCCCTCTTGAGCATGTATGCTTCTGCTACATGTTCTACATCAGACATCTTCCACAAACGGCCACACGCTTTGACTCGGTGAGTTTCGCGGCATTCCGACTTCGATGCCCCGGTTGCCGAAATTCAGTTCCCTTGAATTTCGGGTGATCCCTCTTGAGCATGTATGCTTCTGCTACTTGTTCTACATGAGACATCTTCCGCAAACAGCGAAACGCTTTGCCTCGGTGAGTTTCGCGGCATTGCGACTTCGATGCCCCGGTTGCATAAATTCAGTTGCCATTGAATTTCGGGTGATCCCTCTTGAGCATGTATGCTTCTGCTACATGTTCTACATCAGACATCTTCCACAAACGGCCACACGCTTTGACTCGGTGAGTTTCGCGACATTCCGACTTCGATGCCCCGGTTGCCGAAATTCAGTTCCCTTGAATTTCGGGTGATCCCTCTTGAGCATGTATGCTTTTGCTACTAGTTCTACATTAGACTTCTTCCGCACACGGTAAAACGCTTTGCCTCGGTGAGTTTCGTGGCATTCTGACTTTGATGACCTGGTTGCCGAAATGCAGTTGCCTTTGAATTTTGGGTGATCCCTCTTGAGCATGTATGCTTCTGCTTCTTGTTCTACATCAGACTTCTTCCGCAAACGGCGAAACGCTTTGCCTCGGTGAGTTTCGCGTCATTCCGACTTTGATGCCCTTGTTGCCCAAATTCAGTTGCCTTTGAATCTCGGGTGATCCCTCTTGAGCATGTATGCTTCTGCTACTTGTTCTAAATAACACTTCTTCCGTAAATGGCGAAACGCTTTGACTCGGTGAGTTTCACGGCATTCCGACTTCGATGCCCCGGTTCCAGAAATTCAGTAGCCTTTGAGTTTCGGGTGATCCCTCTTGAGCATGTATGCTTCTGCTACTTGTTCTACATTAGACATCTTCCACAAACGGCGAAACGCTTTGCCTCGGTGAGTTTCGCGGCATTGCGAATTCGATGCCCCGGTTGCATAAATTCAGTTGCCATTGAATTTCGGGTGATCCCTCTTGAGCATGTATGGTTCTGCTACTTGTTCTAGATAACACTTCTTCCGTAAACGGCAAAACGCTTTGACTCGGTGAGTTTCGCCGCATTCCGACTTCGATGCCCCGGTTGCATAAATTCAGTTGCCTTTGAATTTCGGGTGATCCCTCTTGAGCAGGTATGCTTCTGCTACAAGTTCTACTTCAGACATCTTCCGCAAACGGCGACACGCTTTGACTCGGTGAGTTTCGCGGCATTCCGATTTCGATGCCCTGGTTGCCGAAATTCAGTTGCCCTTGAATTTCGGGTGATCCCTCTTGAGCATGTATGCTTCTGCTACATGTTCTACATCAGTCATCTTCCACAAACGGCGACACGCTTTGACTTGGTGAGTTTCGCGGCATTCCGACGTCGATGCCCCGGTTGCCGAAATTCAGTTGCCCTTGAATTTCGGTTGATCCCTCTTGAGCATGTATGCTTCTACTACTTGTTCTACATCAGACTTCTTCCGCACACGGCAAAACGCTTTGCCTCGGTGAGTTTCGTGGCATTCTGACTTTGATGCCCTGGTTGCCGAAATGCAGTTGCCTTTGAATTTTGGGTGATCCCTCTTGAGCATGTATGCTTCTGCTACTTGTTCTACATCAGACTTCTTCCGCAAACGGCGAAACGCTTTGCCTCGGTGAGTTTCGCGTCATTCCAACTTCGATGCCCTGGTTGCCTAAATTCAATTGCCTTTGAATCTCGGGTGATCCCTCTTGAGCATGTATGCTTCTGCTACTTGTTCTACATAACACTTCTTCCGCAAATGGCGAACCGCTTTGACTCGGTGAGTTTGGCGGCATTCCGACTTCGATGCCCCGGTTCCATAAATTCAGTAGCCTTTGAATTTCGGGTGATCCCTCTTGAGCATGTATGCTTCTGCTACTTGTTCTACATCAGACATCTTCCGCAAACGGCGAAACGCTTCGCCTCGGTGAGTTTCGCGGCATTGCGACTTCGATGCCCTGGTTGCATAAATTCAGTTGCCATTGAATTTTGGGTGATCCCTCTTGAGCATGTATGCTTCTGCTACTTGTTCTACATAACACTTCTTCCGTAAACGGCGAAACGCTTTGACTCGGTGAGTTTCGCCGCATTCCGACTTCGATCCCCCGGTTGCATAAATTCAGTTGCCTTTGAATTTCGGGTGATCCCTCTTGAGCAGGTATGCTTCTGCTACATGTTCTACATCAGACATCTTCCACAAACGCCGACAAGCTTTGACTCGGTGAGTTTTGCGGCATTCCAACTTCGATGCCCCGGTTGCCGAAATTCAGTTGCCCTTGAATTTCGGGTGATCCCTCTTGAGCATGTATGCTTCTCTACATGTTCTACATCAGACATCTTCCACAAACGGCGACACGCTTCGACTCGGTGAGTTTCACGACATTCCAACTTCGATGCCCCGGTTGCCGAAATTCAGTTGCCTTTAAATTTCAAGTGATCCCTCTTGAGCATGTATGCTTTTGCTACTTGTTCTACATTAGACTTCTTCCGCAAACGGTGAAACGCTTTGCCTCGGTGAGTTTCGCGGCATTCCGACTTCGATGCCCTAGTTGCCCAAATTCAGTTGCCTTTGAATTTCGGGTGATCCCTCTTGAGCATGTATGCTTCTGCTACTTGCTCTACGTAAGACTTCTTCAGCAAACGGTGAAACGCTTTGACTCGGTGAGTTTCATGGTATTCCGACTTCGATGCCCCGGTTCCATAAATTCAGTTGCCTTTGAATTTCGGGTGATCCCTCTTGAGCATGTATGCTTCTGCTACTTGTTCTACATCAGACATCTTCCGCAAACGGCGAAACACTTTGCCTCGTTGAGTTTCGCGGCATTCCGACTTCGATGCCCTGGTTGCCGAAATTCAGTTGCCCTTGAATTTCGGGTGATCCCTCTTGAGCATGTATGCTTCTGCTACTTGTTCTACATCAGACTTCTTCCGCAAACGGCGAAACGCTTTGCCTCGGTGAGTTTCGCGTCATTCCGACTTCGATGCCCTGGTTGCCCAAATTCAGTCGCCTTTGAATCTCGGGTGATCCCTCTTGAGCATGTATGCTTCTGCTACTTGTTCTAAATAACACTTCTTCCTTAAACGGCAAAACGCTTTGACTCGGTGAGTTTCGCCGCATTCCGACTTCGATGCCCCGGTTGCATAAATTCAGTTGCCTTTGAATTTCGGGTGATCCCTCTTGAGCATGTATGCTTCTGCTACATGTTCTACATCAGACATCTTCCGCAAACGGCGACACGCTTTGACTCGGTGAGTTTCGCGGCATTCCGACTTCGATGCCCCGGTTGCCGAAATTCAGTTGCCCTTGAATTTCGGGTGATCCCTCTTGAGCATGTATGCTTCTGCTACATGTTCTACATCAGTCATCTTCCACAAACGGCGACACGCTTTGACTCGGTGAGTTTCGCGGCATTCCGACGTCGATGCCCCGGTTGCCGAAATTCAGTTGCCCTTGAATTTCGGTTGATCCCTCTTGAGCATGTATGCTTCTACTACTTGTTCTACATCAGACTTCTTCCGCAAACGGCAAAACGCTTTGCCTCGGTGAGTTTCGTGGCATTCTGACTTTGATGCCCTGGTTGCCGAAATGCAGTTGCCTTTGAATTTTGGGTGATCCCTCTTAAGCATGTATGCTTCTGCTACTTGTTCTACATCAGACTTCTTCCGCAAACGGCGAAACGCTTTGCCTCGGTGAGTTTCGTGTCATTCCGACTTCGATGCCCTTGTTGCCCAAATTCAGTTGCCTTTGAATCTCGGGTGATCCCTCTTGAGCATGTATGCTTCTGCTACTTGTTCTAAATAACACTTCTTCCGTAAATGGCGAAACGCTTTGACTCGGTGAGTTTCACGGCATTCCGACTTCGATGCCCCGGTTCCAGAAATTCAGTAGCCTTTGAATTTCGGGTGATCCCTCTTGAGCATGTATGCTTCTGCTACTTGTTCTACATTAGACATCTTCCGCAAACGGCGAAACGCTTTGCCTCGGTGAGTTTCGCGGCATTGCGACTTCGATGCCCCGGTTGCATAAATTCAGTTGCCTTTGAATTTCGGGTGATCCCTCTTGAGCATGTATGCTTCTGCTACTTGTTCTACATAACACTTCTTCCGTAAACGGCGAAACGCTTTGACTCGGTGAGTTTCGCCGCATTCCGACTTCGATGCCCCGGTTGCATAAATTCAGTTGCCTTTGAATTTCGGGTGATCCCTCTTGAGCAGGTATGCTTCTGCTACATGTTCTACTTCAGACATCTTCCGCAAACGGCGACACGCTTTGACTCGGTGAGTTTCGCGGCATTCCGATTTCGATGCCCTGGTTTCCGAAATTCAGTTGCCCTTGAATTTCGGGTGATCCCTCTTGAGCATGTATGCTTCTGCTACATGTTCTACATCAGTCATCTTCCACAAACGGCGACACGCTTTGACTCGGTTAGTTTCGCGGCATTCCGACTTCGATGCCCCGGTTGCCGAAATTCAGTTGCCCTTGAATTTCGGTTGATCCCTCTTGAGCATGTATGCTTCTACTACTTGTTCTACATCAGACTTCTTCCGCACACGGAAAAACGCTTTGCCTCGGTGAGTTTCGTGGCATTCTGACTTTGATGCCCTGGTTGCCGAAATGCAGTTGCCTTTGAATTTTGGGTGATCCCTCTTGAGCATGTATGCTTCTGCTACTTGTTCTACATCAGACTTCTTCCGCAAACGGCGAAACGCTTTGCCTCGGTGAGTTTCGCGTCATTTCGACTTCGATGCCCTGGTTGCCCAAATTCAGTTGCCTTTGAATCTCGGGTGATCCCTCTTGAGCATGTATGCTTCTGCTACTTGTTCTACGTAACACTTCTTCCGCAAATGGCGAACCGCTTTGACTCGGTGAGTTTGGTGGCATTCCGACTTCGATGCCCCGGTTCCATAAATTCAGTAGGCTTTGAATTTCAGGTGATCCCTCTTGAGCATGTATGCTTCTGCTACTTGTTCTACATCAGACATCTTCCGCAAACGGCGAAACGCTTTGCCTCGGTGAGTTTCGCGACATTGCGACTTCGATGCCCTGGTTGCATAAATTCAGTTGCCATTGAATTTTGGGTGATCCCTCTTGAGCATGTATGCTTCTGCTACTTGTTCTACATAACACTTCTTCCGTAAACGGCGAAACGCTTTGACTCGGTGAGTTTCGCCGCATTCCGACTTCGATCCCCCGGTTGCATAAATTCAGTTGCCTTTGAATTTCGGGTGATCCCTCAGGAGCAAGTATGCTTCTGCTACATGTTCTACATCAGACATCTTCCACAAACGGCGACACGCTTCGACTCGGTGAGTTTCACGACATTCCAACTTCGATGCCCTGGTTGCCGAAATTCAGTTGCCTTTAAATTTCAAGTGATCCCTCTTGAGCATGTATGCTTTTGCTACTTGTTCTACATTAGACTTCTTCCGCAAACGGCGAAACGCTTTGCCTCGGTGAGTTTCGCGGCATTCCGACTTCGATGCCCTAGTTGCCCAAATTCAGTTGCCTTTGAATTTCGGGTGATCCCTCTTGAGCATGTATGCTTCTGCTACTTGCTCTACATAAGACTTCTTCAGCAAACGGTGAAACGCTTTGACTCGGTGAGTTTCATGGTATTACGACTTCGATGCCCCGGTTCCATAAATTCAGTTGCCTTTGAATTTCGGGTGATCCCTCTTGAGCATGTATGCTTCTGCTACTTGTTCTACATCAGACATCTTCCGCAAACGGCGAAACACTTTGCCTCGGTGAGTTTTGCGGCATTCCGACTTCGATGCCCCGGTTGCCGAAATTCAGTTGCCCTTGATTTTCGGGTGATCCCTCTTGAGCATGTAAGCTTCTGCTACTTGTTCTACATGAGAGTTCTTCCGCAAACGGCAAAGCACTTTGCCTCGGTGAGTTTCGCGGCATTCCGACTTCGATGCCCCGGTTGCCGAAATTCAGTTGCCCTTGAATTTCGAGTGATCCCTCTTGAGCATGTAAGCTTCTGCTACTTGTTCTACATGAGAGTTCTTCCGCAAACGGCGAAACGCTTTGCCTCGGTGAGTTTCGCGGCATTCCGACTTCGATGCCCCGGTTGCATAAATTCAGTTGCCCTTGAATGTCGGGTGATCCCTCTTGAGCATTTATGTTTGTGCCACTCGTTCTACATAACACTTCTTCCGCAAACGGCGAAACGCTTTGACTCGGTGAGTTTCGCGGCATTTCGACTTCGATACCCCGGTTGCCGAAATTCAGGTGCCCTTGAATTTCGGGTGATCCCTCTTGAGCATTTATGCTTCTACTACTTGTTCTACATGAGACATCTTCCGCAAACAGCGAAACGTTTTGCCTCGGTGAGTTTCGCGGCATTCCAATTTCGATGCCCCGGTTGCCGAAATTCAGTTGCCTTTGAATTTCGGGTGATCCCTCTTGAGCATGTATGGTTCTTGATTAATACTTAAAAGTGCATGTTTATCAAGGTTTTATATCATCATTTTGCACTTGAAGTATCAATAACTCCTTAACTAAAGCATGTTTTATAATAACAAGTTTGATATTATAAGATACCTTAATTTATGGTAAATGCTCATTTTAAATGCAGGACTATCACATAAATAAAAGGATTGATTGATGAGTTTAAGCATTGAAAGTTAAAGGACAAAGAGATGGCCAAACTTAGAAAAGAGATGTCGGTGCAGTCCAAACCGGAACATTGCTCGGTAATTGGATCATATCTGGAGCTCTAGATTTCGGATTTAGGTCCACTTTATATGGATGGAAAGGTAAGACAAAGGCCTACAACTTTCATGAGGAGCCCAAGATTTGAAAAGGTCGTTTTGAAGTCCAAATTGAAGGAACAACGAAGAAGTCCGAAGCTGTCCTGCAGCCCAAACACTATTTAGTGTTCAGCCCATATCTTGAGTTCTAGAAGTCCAAATGACCTCATCTTTTTTTTGTTGGAAAGCTGAGACAATTTCCTAGAACATTCTTGAGGATTCTGGGCAAATTATGATGTTAGCAATGACGTCTTGATCAGACAAGAAGATAAGGATTGTTATCTAGTCAAGATGTGGCCACCCACTCATCAATTAGTCAACAAATCAATAGTTCCAAATTTTGGCCTATAAAAGGAGGCACTTACCATGTATTGAGGCATCTTGGTTTCCAGATCAAGATCATGCCCTTGCTTTCTCTCTTTGTATTGCTTATGTTTTGCTTTCATTAATATCAAGTTTATGCACTTCATTTCCTTTCTTTTACTTAGTTAACTTCTTTCTCATTTATGTTCTTATCTTGTTTATTTATGTTTCTTTCTTTTATTATGTCTAGCTAAGTTAATTATGTCAAGGTGAAAAGGGTACACTAATGGTGTAAGAATAAGTATAATATAAACTTAACATGGACCTTAACGTTGGATACTAACATGTTTTATATTTGTTATCTTGTTCACTTTAATACTTTGCTTGTTAAATGGTTAATCTAGATTTATGTTGTGTAACACTTGGTACAACAAATACTTGGTACTTTCATAGCCCATACTGTATGGTATAACCGACACCTGAGCTATGAAAGGGACTTGATTTGTTGTTAACATAAGTTATAATCATGAATGCCTGCCAACATTTACAAGTATTAGCTTTATTCGAATAAGATAACTAATGTAATCATGTTAACAATTTATAATCTGATTGGAACCTCCTTTATGTGTGGTTTCCAATTGAGTTATAAGAGTTTATACTATACTTGTTTGAAGTACCATTAGTGGATCCTCTAACCTTGACATTTGTTTTTATCGTTGTTTAATCCTTACATCAACTTTACATCTCAAAGCTCTCTTTATTATTATTATTATTATTATTACTATTATTATTATTGTTATTATTGTTGTCTTTGTATTTATAATTTATACAATTAACCTCTCTGTGGTTCGACCCCGGTCTTGCCGGGTTATTTATTACTTCGACACTCCTGCACTTGGGAGAAGACATCAAGCTTTTGGTCGTGTCAAGTTTTTGGCGCCGTTGCCGGGGAGGTAAATTCTTGTATAAATTATAATATTTAATTTATTTTCTCTTTTCACTTTTCATTTTATCTATTTTTGTTTCCTTTGTTTTGTTTTGTTTCTTTTTCTTTTATTTTCTTTTCTTGCTTTTATTCTCTTCTTACACGTGCATGAGAGTTTGGTCACGTACATTAAGTGGTAGACTTTGTAGGGTATCCTCATCATTTTCAGAAAATATGGCCGAAGAAGATAATCAATCACTTCATAATGAGAATAATGAGAATAACCGTATGAGAACACTTAGAGACCACATGAATCCCACAAGAACAAGTGCACCCTCATGCATAGTTTTCCCTCCTGATGCATCTCATTTTAATTTTAAGTCAGGTATTATTCAACTTTTACCATCTTTTCATGGTTTAGACTTAGAAAATCCATACTTGCATTTAAGGGAATTTGAGGAGGTCTGTAATACCTATAATGACTCAAATTGTAGCATGAACACCATTCGATTAAAGCTTTTTCCTTTTTCATTAAAAGATAAAGCTAAAACATGGCTACAAAATTTGAGACCAGGATCCATTCGTGCTTGGGATGATATGCAACAACAATTTTTAAAGAAGTTTTTTCCATCTCATAGAACAAACTCTTTCAAAAGACAAATCATCACTTTCACTCAAAAGCCAGGAGAAATATTTTACCAATGTTGGGATAGGTATCGAGATTTGCTTAATACTTGCCCACATCATGGTTTTGAAACATGGAGATTGGTTTCACATTTTTATGAAGGTTTAACACCTAGAGATAGGCAAATGGTTGAATTGATGTGCAATGGAACCTTTGAAGATAAAGACCCTAATGAAGCAATGGAGTACCTAGACTTGCTAGCCGAAAATGCTCAAAATTGGGACACCACAGGTACTTATGAGGCACCAGGTAAAACTCAACCTCATACATCTAGTGGGGGTATGCACAACCTTAGGGAAGATCATGACCTCCAAGCCAAGTTTGCATCTTTAGCTAGAAAAGTCGAGGCACTAGAATTAAAAAAGAGTGGTCAATTAAAATCTGTTCAAGACATTGTGTGTCAAATCTGTGAAACAAATGAGCATGCAACCAATGATTGTCCAACTTTGCCTTCTTTCAAGGAATGCCTCCATGAACAAGCCCATGCTTTAAACAGTTTCCAAAGACCCAACCATAACCCATACTCACAAACATATAACCCTGGTTGGAGAAATCACCCAAATTTTAGTTGGAAGAGTGATAGCAACAATGCACAAACTTCACATCCACCGTTTCAAGCACACCATAATTTCCAAAATTCTCATGGATATGCACCTCCTTATGCTCCACCTCCTAGAAGAAATTTTGAGGACACATTGCATGCCTTCATTGAAAAGCAGGAGACAATCAACACTCAACTTGCTCAAAGCATGACCGATTTTAAAGATGCTCTTGCAAAATTAACATCTGCTCTCAGTTTCCAAGAGAAAGGTAAGTTTCCTTCTCAACCACAGCAAAATCCAAAGGGGCAATACAATGCAAATGCAAGTGGTTCTGGAAGCCAACACATGGATCAAGTCAAATCAGTCATCACTCTTCGTAGTGGTAAGGTTATTGAAAAACCCATTCTTGAACCTTATGAGAAAGATGATGAGTCTATCTCTGACGGTAAGGAAGGGGTTGAACCTGAACATTGCAAAGAGAAGGTCGATTCCCCGCCAGCACTTCCATTTCCTCATGCCATGACCAAACAAAGGAAAGTCAATCACAACTCTGAAATCTTTGAAATTTTCAAACAGGTAAGGATCAATATACCTTTGTTGGATGCTATTAAACAGGTACCTTCCTATGCTAAATTTTTGAAAGATCTATGCACTGTGAAGAGAAAACTGAATGTGAAAAAGAAAGCCTTTTTAGCCGAACAAGTAAGTGCCATTCTTCAGAACAGTAATGCTTTGAAATATAAAGACCCTGGTTGTCCTACAATTTCTTGCTTTATTGGAGAACATAAAATTGAAAGAGCCTTACTTGATCTTGGAGCTAGTGTGAATTTACTTCCATATTCAGTTTTTCAAAGTCTCAATCTAGGTGAGTTAAAACCAACTTCTGTAACTCTTTTACTCGCCGATAGATCTGTAAAAGTGCCTAGAGGAATAATTGAAGATGTGTTAGTACAAGTCGATAAATTCATTTATCCTGTGGATTTTATTGTCTTGGACACGCAACCTGTTGAAGCATGTAATTCATTTCCTATTATTTTAGGACGTCCGTTTCTTGCAACTTCTAATGCATTGATTAATTGTAGGAATGGACTCATGAAGTTATCTTTTGGAAACATGACATTAGAGATGAATATTTTCAACGTTTGCAAGCAACCTGAAGATGATAATGATTTACAGGAAGTGGACTTTATTGAAAAATTAGTTCATGATCAATTTCAAACCACTTCCAGTGAAACTGAGATTGATGAATCTGATGATTTGCAAATGGTCTACTTTCAGGAATCAAAGGCATGCAATTGGAGACCACAAATTGAAGAATTGCCACCACGATCAATTGAGCCCATACCTTCAAGTGTTCAACCACCAAAACCTGAATTGAAGCCGTTACCATTTAATCTCAAATACTCATTTTTGGGAGAAAATGAAACTTTTCCGGTAATAATCTCTTCCAAACTTAATGCACATCAAGAAGGTAAGTTATTACAGACTCTGAAAATGCACAAAAATGCATTAGGATGGACCATAGCTGACATAAAAGGAATTAGCCCTTTGATTTGCACACACAGGATTTATTTGGAGGAAAATGCTAAACCCTCTAGAGAAATGCAACGAAGGCTTAATCCTAATATGAAAGAAGTAGTGAAAAATGAAGTCATTAAGCTTCTAGATAATGGAATCATTTATCCTATTTCTGATAGCAAATGGGTAAGTCCTACCCAAGTTGTACCCAAAAAGTCTGGAGTCACTGTGATAACAAATGAGAAAAATGAGTTAATTCCAACTAGGACTGTTACGGGTTGGCGCATGTGCATTGACTATAGGAAACTTAATTCAATGACTAGAAAAGATCATTTCCCTTTACCTTTCATGGACCAAATCCTAGAAAGAGTTGCAGGTCATGAATTTTATTGTTTCCTAGATGGTTATTCAGGTTACAATCAAATTGAAATTGCATTGGAAGATCAAGAGAAGACTACTTTCACATGTCCATTTGGTACTTTTGCATATCGAAGGATGCCTTTTGGATTATGTAATGCACCAGCCACGTTTCAAAGATGCATGCTTAGCATATTCAGTGATATGGTTGAACGTTTTCTTGAAATTTTTATGGATGATTTTTCTGTTTTTGGTG
Source organism: Populus alba x Populus x berolinensis (assembly GCA_029228515.1). Classification (NCBI taxonomy): domain Eukaryota; kingdom Viridiplantae; phylum Streptophyta; class Magnoliopsida; order Malpighiales; family Salicaceae; genus Populus; species Populus alba x Populus x berolinensis. Next base: position 2,829,330 of record CM055356.1, on the reverse strand, counting down.
ATTCATTTGATGATTGTTTGACTAACTTAGAAAAGGTTTTGAGCAGGTGTGAAGAGAAGAATCTTGTACTGAATTGGGAAAAATGTCACTTTATGGTAACAAACGGCATCGTACTTGGTCACATTGTTTCATCGAAAGGAATTGAGGTTGACAAATCTAAAATGGAGTTAATTGCCAACTTACCAACACCAAAATCTGTTAAAGATGTTAGATCATTCTTAGGACATGCTGGTTTTTACAGAAGGTTCATCAAAGATTTTAGTGTAATATCTAAGCCCTTGAGTAACCTTCTAACAAAGGATAATATTTTTGAATGGACTGAACATTGTGAGGAAGCCTTTGTTAAACTTAAAAACTTGCTAACTTCTGCTCCTGTCATTCAACCTCCTGATTGGTCATTACCTTTTGAAATAATGTGTGACGCTAGTGATTATGCCGTGGGTGCTGTCTTGGGACAAAGGAAAGATAAGAAACCTTATGTGATTTACTATGCAAGTAAAACTTTAAATAGTGCTCAAATGAATTACACTACCATTGAAAAAGAATTACTTGCAGTAGTATTTGCATGTGACAAGTTCAGATCTTATCTTGTTGGCTCACTTGTTATTGTTTTTAGTGATCATGCAGCATTGAAATATCTTCTCTCTAAGAAAGATTCTAAGGCTAGATTGGTGCGGTGGATTTTGTTACTTCAAGAATTTGATATCACAATCAAAGACAAGAAAGGCACCGAAAATGTTGTCGCGGATCATTTGTCAAGATTGACAACCGATTCGAGATCTGACATTACACCAATCGATGACTACTTTCCTGATGAATCTTTATTTTCTGTCTCTACGATGCCTTGGTTTGCTAATATTGTTAATTTTCTTGTTTCAGGACAATTGCCAACTCATTGGAGTACCCAAGACAAAAGAAAGTTCTTGAACGAAGTAAAGAACTTTTATTGGGATGACCCTTATTTATTCAAATATTGTCCTGATCAAATATTTCGAAGATGCATTCCTGACAATGAGGTAAGTAGTGTCATTAAACTTTGTCATTCTGAAGCATGTGGGAGTCAATTCTCATCAAGAGAGACGACTGCAAAAATCTTACAAAATGGATTTTATTGGCCCACCATGTTCAAGGACACACATGCATTCTGCAAAACTTGTGAAAATTGTCAAAAAGTTGATACTGGTCAAAAAGTTTTGCTTTATAATTCTCAACTCCATTTATTTCCTGAAAAACTAAGATCAAGATGGAGCGGTCCATTTATTTTGAAACATGTGTATCCTTATAGGGCCCTTGATATTGAGAATCCAAAGAATGACAATGTTTTGAAGGTAAATGAACATCGTTTAAAAGCTTACTTTGATGAGTTTCCTAGTGAAAATGAATCCATTGGTTTGAATAATCTTATTGATAAAGGTTGATTATTTTGTTTTTCTCACATTTTTTTTGTTTTTGTTGCTTTTTAGTGTGACTTTTGTTTTGCTAGTCTCTCTTTCACCCCGGTCAAATGGCGGATAACGGTACTCCGTGACTTAAGTCGGTTCTTTCAGTTTCCCAAATAACTGATATCTGTATATGTTTGTGTGCAAGATTGAGGTTGTTAATGAATCATGGAATTCCTGAAGATATCCGTTGGTTAATTGAAGCAAAGGTTCGATTATCAGGTGAGTCATCCGATTCTTTTATTTCACACATGCCTGGAACAGGTAAAAGCACTTTTGCAAAGAAACGTCGTGCAAAACGACTGAAAGTCTGTCACAGATGTGCCAGATGGACTTGTAATGCGACATGTCGTTCTTTAGGAATGGTATCTGTAAACCGTGAAGATAAAATACAATTCATTAAGGATGGCCTGAGTAAGGGGGTCTTTAGATAATCTTTTATTGACCCTTGAGACGCATCCTAGTGGAGATGTGCATCGTGTAATTCATGATTTATGGCCACAATTCCATAAAGAACATGATCGACTTAGTCTTGGGAATCTGACTAAAAAAGACCCTGTTTGCCAGTTTTTAAGAAAACTGGATGGGAAGCCTATCCCCGACCCATAGAGGGCGTTTAAGCCGTTCTTGGACGTAAAACCAAGGGAAGATGTGAGCCACAATCACAACTACCTGTACATACATGTTTTTTTCAAAATAAATAATTAATAAAGAGAGAGAGAGTTTGTGAGACTACAACTGGCCTACATATAGGTGGTATGATTGCATTTTCACTTTTTCATCTATAAATTCTTCTCTTCCTTCCCTTCATTTCTACTCATCCCATATATTCATCAAATATAGAAGTGTGTAGAAATGGCAGGTTCCTCAAGTCATCATATAAGAAATATTTGTGTTTTCGGTGGATCCAGTTCTGGGAAAGAAAAAGAGTTTTTAGAATCAGCAAATCATCTTGGCCGGGTACTAGCTGAGAGAAAGATTCATTTAGTGTATGGGGGAGGTAGCCTTGGGTTAATGGGAGGTGTGTCAATGGCTGCATTTTTAGGAGGCAGTCAAGTTTTGGGGGTTGTCCCCAAAGCTTTAGCAAATGGGGACATCATTGGAAAAACAATTGGAGAAGAACTACAGGTCCCAACAATGTCTGACCGACTGAATACCATGTTTAACCATGCTGATGCCTTCATTGCCTTACCAGGTGGTCTGGGCACATTGGAAGAGATCTTTCATATTTCATCTTGGGCCCAACTGCACATTCACCATAAACCCATAGGTTTGTTAAATGTTAATGGTTTTTATGATAAGTTGCTGTCTTTCCTTGATCAAGCTGTGGAACAGGAATTTCTAACATCTTCGGCACGACGAATCATAATCTCTGCTGCTACTGCTGAACAATTGATTGACCAACTACAATCTTTCATCCCTGTCATTGATCCCTGCATGAGTCGTCTAGATTGGTCAACTAAGGAAAGCCGTAAAAAGCTTAGATTAGATTTGAGCCTTCATCTGTGAAACCTTGTGTCTTTTGGTTTTATTAATAGCATATTATTTTGTTTTGTTACTTCTTATGTCTGTTTAAGTGTGTTTCAGGTTTGTCATTGTTCGCTGTTTCAGGTGATGTCTTCTATACTCTATCTTTCTACCTTCGAACATTGAGGACAATGTCTCGTTTTGGTTGGGGGGAGAGGGTAGTAGTTTAAAAAAAAAAAAATACTAACTTGCTAACTGTTTTTGCTATTATTAAAACCATTTGACAAAATTGTTATTAGGATGGCAGAGTATGGAATCAATTTTATTGACTCTAGAGACGCATCTTAGTAAGTTTCATTACCAAGGTCTATCATAATACTTCTTGAAATATTCAGGTTTACAAACTCTCACATTGTTATCACTTGATTCTGCTTTTATACTCATTTAACAAGTATTATTAAACTTTCATTTTCACACACACACTTTAACATATGATTGTGGGTTGCACATTAGATTATTACATTAATTATGTTCTTTTGTTGAAGGTAACAACTAAGGGAAAAGGATAGTATATAATTTCAAAAAAAAAAGAAAAAAAGAAAAAAAAAAGAGATAGTATTGATGATAATAAAACGTGGATAAGTTTGGTTTCGTAGCCTCCCTAACCTAAGCAATTAAGCCCGAAGGGGTGTTTTAACACCTAATACCCTAAAGTCAACTGACTTGGGAGCTATTGGCCCAAAGCTTGTTACATGGGTTAAGGAGAAAAGCTTAAGGGAATCAAACATTGCACTATCTACGTATCAGTATCTGCAACCCGAGTTGTTAAGCTCGTAGGGGTGTCTCAACACCTAATGCCCTAAGATCAACTGGTCTGGGAGTCATTAGCCTAAAACTCGTTACACGGGTTAAAGATACATTGTGTTTTAAGTTGTATGTGTATATAAATAAAAAAGAAAAAAAAAAAAAAGGAAGAAAAAAAAATCCCAACCCAAGGAAGTTCACCTTAAACATTTGAACATAATATTGTTTTCTTCCAACAAAAGCCCCATCATCTATGTTTTCATTGAGCACACAAAAAGAAGGTTTATTAATATCTTGTTTACGAAGTATGAAGCAGGAATATAAATTTAATGAGAGTTTGTTTATCTGGATAGATTAATGGAAGTTGAATGATAAATGCCTTGCTTTGTGGAACTTGCAAATTGTTTCTCTATTTTAACGCTTTAGATTACTAGGGACTAGTAATAAGCTGGTTGGGGGGTGTGATTAATACTTAAAAGTGCATGTTTATCAAGGTTTTATATCATCATTTTGCACTTGAAGTATCAATAACTCCTTAACTAAAGCATGTTTTATAATAACAAGTTTGATATTATAAGATACCTTAATTTATGGTAAATGCTCATTTTAAATGCAGGACTATCACATAAATAAAAGGATTGATTGATGAGTTTAAGCATTGAAAGTTAAAGGACAAAGAGATGGCCAAACTTAGAAAAGAGATGTCGGTGCAGTCCAAACCGGAACATTGCTCGGTAATTGGATCATATCTGGAGCTCTAGATTTCGGATTTAGGTCCACTTTATATGGATGGAAAGGTAAGACAAAGGCCTACAACTTTCATGAGGAGCCCAAGATTTGAAAAGGTCGTTTTGAAGTCCAAATTGAAGGAACAACGAAGAAGTCCGAAGCTGTCCTGCAGCCCAAACACTATTTAGTGTTCAGCCCATATCTTGAGTTCTAGAAGTCCAAATGACCTCATCTTTTTTTTGTTGGAAAGCTGAGACAATTTCCTAGAACATTCTTGAGGATTCTGGGCAAATTATGATGTTAGCAATGACGTCTTGATCAGACAAGAAGATAAGGATTGTTATCTAGTCAAGATGTGGCCACCCACTCATCAATTAGTCAACAAATCAATAGTTCCAAATTTTGGCCTATAAAAGGAGGCACTTACCATGTATTGAGGCATCTTGGTTTCCAGATCAAGATCATGCCCTTGCTTTCTCTCTTTGTATTGCTTATGTTTTGCTTTCATTAATATCAAGTTTATGCACTTCATTTCCTTTCTTTTACTTAGTTAACTTCTTTCTCATTTATGTTCTTATCTTGTTTATTTATGTTTCTTTCTTTTATTATGTCTAGCTAAGTTAATTATGTCAAGGTGAAAAGGGTACACTAATGGTGTAAGAATAAGTATAATATAAACTTAACATGGACCTTAACGTTGGATACTAACATGTTTTATATTTGTTATCTTGTTCACTTTAATACTTTGCTTGTTAAATGGTTAATCTAGATTTATGTTGTGTAACACTTGGTACAACAAATACTTGGCACTTTCATAGCCCATACTGTATGGTTTAACCGACACCTGAGCTATGAAAGGAACTTGATTTGTTGTTAACATAAGTTATAATCATGAATGCCTGCCAACATTTACAAGTATTAGCTTTATTCGAATAAGATAATTAATGTAATCATGTTAACAATTTATAATCTGATTGGAACCTCCTTTATGTGTGGTTTCCAATTGAGTAATAAGAGTTTATATTATACTTGTTTGAAGTACCATTAGTGGATCCTCTAACCTTGACATTTGTTTTTATCGTTGTTTAATCCTTACATCAACTTTACATCTCAAAGCTCTCTTTATTATTATTATTATTATTATTACTATTATTATTATTGTTATTATTGTTGTCTTTGTATTTATAATTTATACAATTAACCTCTCTGTGGTTCGACCCCGGTCTTGCCGGGTTATTTATTACTTCGACACTCCTGCACTTGGGAGAAGACATCAAGCTTTTGGTCGTGTCAGTTCTGCAACTTGTTCTACATCAGACATCTTCCGCAAACGGCGAAACGCTTTGCCTCGGTGAGTTTCGCGGCATTCCGACTTCGATGCCCCGGTTGCCGAAATTCAGTTGCCCTTGAATTTCGGGTGTTCCCTCTTGAGCATGTAAGCTTCTGCTACTTGTTCTACATGAGAGTTCTTCCGCAAACGGCGAAACGCTTTGCCTCGGTGAGTTTCTCGGCATTCCGACTTCAATGCCCCGGTTGCCGAAATTTAGTTGCCGTTGAATTTTGGGTGATCCCTCTGGAGCATGTAAGCTTCCGCAACATGTTCTACATCAGACAACTTCCACAAATGGCGACACGCTTTGACTCGGTGAGTTTCGCGGCATTCCGACTTCGATGCCCCAGTTACCGAAATTCAGTTGCCTTTGAATTTCAGGTGATCCCTCTTGAGCATTTATGCTTATGCTACTTGTTCTACAGGAGACATCTTCCTCAAACAGCGAAACGCTTTGCCTCGGTGAGTTTCTCGGCATTCCGACTTCGATGCCCCGGTTGCCGAAATTCAGTTGCCGTTGAATTTTGGGTGATCCCTCTTGAGCATGTAAGCTTCCGCAACATGTTCTACATCAGACATCTTCCACAAATGGCGACACGCTTTGACTCGGTGAGTTTCGCGGCATTCCGACTTCGATGCCCCGGTTGCCGAAATTCAGGTGCCCTTGAATTTCGGGTGATCCGTCTTGAGCATGTATGCTTCTGCTACTTGTTCTACATCAGACTTCTTCCGCAACCGGCGAAACGCTTTGCCTCGGTGAGTTTCGCGACATTCCGCCTTCGATGCCCTGGTTGCTGAAATTCGGTTGCCTTTGAATTTCGGGCGATCCCTCTTGAGCATGGATGCTTCTGCTACTTGTTCTACATAACACTTCTTCCGCAAACAGCGAAACGCTTTGCCTCGGTGAGTTTCGCGGCATTCCGATTTCGATGCCACGGTTGCCGAAATTCAGTTGCCTTTGAATTTCGGGTGATCCCTCTTGAGCATGTATGCTTCTGCTACTTGTTCTACATAACACTTCTTCCGCAAACGGCGAAACACTTCGACTCGGTGAGTTTCGCGGTATTTCGACTTCGATGCCCCGGTTGCATAAATTCAGTTGCCTTTGAATTTCGGGTGATCCCTCTTGAGCATGTATGCTTCTGCTACATGTTCTACATAAAACTTCTTCCACAAACGGCGAAACGCTTTGCCTCGGTGAGTTTCGCGGCATTCCGACTTCGATGCCCTGGTTGCCGTAATTCAGTTGCCCTTGAACTTCGGGTGATCCCTCTTGAGCATGTATGCTTCTGCTACTGCTTCTACATCAGACTTCTCCCGCAAATGGCGAAACGCTTTGCCTCGGTGAGTTTCGCGGCATTCGGACTTCGATGCCTTGGTTGCCAAAATTTAGTTGCCCTTGAATTTCAGGTGATCCCTCTTGAGCATGTATGCTTCTGCTACTTGTTCTACATAACACTTCTTCCGCAAACGGCGAAACGCTTTGCCTCGGTGAGTTTCGCAGCATTCCGACTTCGATGCCCTGGTTGCCGAAATTTAGTTGCCTTTGAATTTCGGGTGATCCCTCTTGAGCATGGATGCTTCTGCTACATGTTCTACACCAAACATGTTCCACAAACGGCGAAACGCTTTGACTCGGTGAGTTTCACGGCATTCCGCCTTCCATGCCCCGGTTGCATAAATTCAGTAGGCTTTGAATTTTAGGTGATCCCTTGTGAGCATGTATGCTTCTGCTACTTGTTCTACATCAGACTTCTTCCGCAAACGGCGAAACGCTTTGCCTCGGTGATTTTCACGGCATTCCGACTACGATGCCCTGGTAGCCGTAATTCAGTTGCCCTTGAAGTTTGGGTGATCCCTCTTGAGCATGTATGCTTCTGCTACTTCTTCTACATCAGACTTCTTCCTCAAACGGCGAAACGCTTTGCCTCGGTGAGTTTCGTGACTTTCCGACTTCGATGCCTTGGTTGCCGAAATTCAGGTGCCCTTCAATTTCGGGTGATCCCTCTTGAGCATGTATGCTTCTGCTACTTCTTCTACATCAGACTTCTTCAGCAAACGGCGAAACGCTTTGCCTCGGTGAGTTTCGTGGCATTCCGACTTCGATGCCCTTGTTGCCGAAATTCAGTTGCTTTTGAATTTCGGGTGATCCCTCTTGAGCATGTATGCTTCTGCTACTTGTTCTACATCAGACATCTTCCCCAAACGGCGAAACGCTTTGCCTCGGTGAGTTTCGCGGCATTCTGACTTCGATGCCATGGTTGCCGAAATTCAGTTGCCCTTGAATTTCGGGTGATCCCTCTTGAGCATGTATGCTTCTACTACTTCTTCTACATCAGACTTCTTCCGCAAACGGCGAAACGCTTTGCCTCAGTGAGTTTTGCGGCATTCCGACTTTGATGCCCTGGTTGCCGAAATTCAGTTGCCTTTGAATTTCGGGTGATCCCTCTTGAGCATGGATGCTTCTGCTACATGTTCTACATCAGACATCTTCCACAAACGGCGAAACGCTTTGACTTGGTGAGTTTCACGGCATTCCGCCTTCGATGCCCCGGTTGCCGAAATTCAGTTGCCTTTGAATTTCGGGTGATCCTCTTGAGCATGTAAGCTTCTGCTACTTGTTCTACATCAGACTTCTTCCGCAAACGGCGAAACGCTTTGCCTTAGTGAGTTTCGCGGCATTCCGACTTCAATGCCCCGGTTGCCGAAATTCAGTTGTCTTTGAATTTCGGGTGATCCCTCTTGAGCATGTATGCTTCTGCTAGTTCTTCAACATCAGACTTCTTCCGCAAACAGCGAAACGCTTTGCCTTGGTGAGTTTCGCGGCATTCCGACTTCAATGCACCGGTTGCCGAAATTCAGTTGCCTCTGAATTTCGGGTGATCCCTCTTGAGCATGTAAGCTTCTGCTACTTGTTCTACATCAGACTTCTTTCGCAAACGGCGAAACGATTTGCCTCAGTGAGTTTCAAGGCATTCGGACTTCGATGCACCGGTTGCCGAAATTCAGTTGCCTTTGAATTTCGAGTGATCCCTCTTGAACATGTATGCTTCTGCTACTTGTTCTACATCAGACTTCTTCCGCAAACGGCGAAACGCTTTGCCGAGGTGAGTTTCGCGGCATTCCGACCTCGATGCCCTGGATGCCGAAATTCAGTTGCCTTTGAATTTTAGGTGATCCCTCTTGAGGATGTATGCTTCTGCTACATGTTCTACATCAGACATCTTCCACAAACGGTGAAATGCTTTGACTCGGTGAGTTTTGCGGCATTCCGCCTTCGATGCCCCGGTTGCCGAAATTCAGTTGCCCTTGAATTTCGGGTGATCCCTCTTGAGCATGTATGCTTCTGCTACTCGTTCTACATCAGACTTCTTCCGCAAACGGCGAAACGATTTGCCTTTGTGAGTTTCGCGGCTTTTCACCTTCGATGCCCCGGCTGGCGAAATTCAGTTCCCTTTGAAATTCAGGTGATCCCTCTTGAGCATGTATGCTTCTGCTACATGTTCTACATCAGACATGTTCCCCAAATGGCGAAACGCTTTGACTCGGTGACTTTCGCGGCATTCCGACTTTGATGCCCCGGTTGCCGAAATTCAGTTGCCTTTGAATTTCGGGTGATCCCTCTTGAGCATGTAAGCTTCTGCTACTTGTTCTACAACAGACTTCTTTCGCAAACAACGAAACGATTTGCCTCGGTGAGTTTTGCAGCATTCAGACTTCGATGCCCCGGTTGGTGAAATTCAGTTGCCTTTGAATTTCGAGTGATCCCTCTTGACCATGTATGCTTCTGCTACTTGTTCTACATCAAACTTCTTCCGCAAACGGCGAAACGATTTGCCTCGGTGTGTTTCGCGGCTTTCCGACTTTGATGCCCCCGTTGCCGAAATTCAGTTGCCTTTGAATTTCAGGTGATCCCTCTTGAGCATTTATGCTTCTGCTACTTGTTCTACATGAGACATCTTCCGCAAACAGCGAAACGCTTTGCCTCGGTGAGTTTCGCGGCATTCCGATTTTGATGCCCCGGTTGCCGAAATTCAGTTGCCTTTCAATTTCGGGTGATCCATCTTGAGCATGTATGCTTCTGCTACTTGTTTTACATCAGACATCTTCCCCAAATGGCGAAATGATTTGCCTCGGTGAGTTTCGCGGCATTCGGAGTTCGATGCCCCGGTTGCCGAAATTCAGTTGCCTTTGAATTTCGAGTGATCCCTCTGGAGTATGTATGCTTCTGCTACTTGTTCTACATCAGACTTCTTCCGCAAACGGCGAAACGATTTGCCTTTGTGAGTTTCACAACTTTCCGCCTTCGATGCCCCGGCGGCCGAAATTCAGTTGCCTTTGAAATTCAGGTGATCCCTCTTGAGCATGTATGCTTCTGCTACATGTTCTAGATCAGACATCTTCCCCAAATGGCGATACGCTTTGACTCGGTGAGTTTCGGGGCATTCCGACTTTGATGCCCCGGTTACCGAAATTCAGTTGCCTTTGAATTTCGGGTGATCCCTCTTGAGCATTTATGCTTCTGCTACTTGTTCTACATGAGACATCTTCCGCAAACAGCGAAACGCTTTGCCTCGGTGAGTTTCGCGGCATTTCGATTTTGATGCCCCGGTTGCATAAATTCAGTTGCCTTTAAATTTCGGGTGATCCCTCTTGAGCATGTATGCTTCTACTACTTGTTCTACATCAGACATCTTCCGCAAACGGCAAAACGCTTTGCCTCGGTGAGTTTCGCGGCATTCCGACTTCGATGCCCTGGTTGCCGAAATTCAGTTGCCTTTGAATTTCAGGTGATCCCTCTTGAGCATGTATGCTTCTGCTACATGTTCTACATCAGACATCTTCCCCAAATGGCGAAATGCTTTGACTCGTTGAGTTTCGCGACATTCAGACTTCGATGCGCCGGTTGTCGAAATTCAGTTGCCCTTGAATTTCGGGTGATCCCTCTTGAGCATATATGCTTCTGCTAAATGTTCTACATCAGACATCATCCACAAACGGCGACACGCTTTGACTCGGTGAGTTTCGTGGCAATCCGACTTCGATGCACCGGTTGCGGAAATTCAGTTGCCCTTGAATTTCGGGTGATCCCTCTTGAGCATGTATGCTTCTGCTACTTGTTTTACATCAGACATCTTCCGCAAACGGCGAAACGCTTTGCCTCGGTGAGTTTCGCGGCATTCCGACTTTGATGCCCCGGTTGCCGAAATTCAGTTGCCTTTGAATTTCGGGTGATCCCTCTTGAGCATGTAAGCTTCTGCTACTTGTTCTACATCAGACTTCTTCCGCAAACAGCGAAACGCTTTGCCTCGGTGAGTTTCGCGGCATTCAGACTTCGATGCCCCGGTTGCCGAAATTCAGTTGCCTTTGAATTTCGGGTGATCCCTCTTGAGCATGTATGCTTCTGCTACTTGTTCTACATCAGACTTCTTCCGCAAACGGCGAAACGCTTTGACTCGGTGAGTTTCGCGGCATTCCGACTTCGATGCCCCGGTTGCCGAAATTCAGTTGCCTTTGAATTTCGGGTGATCCCTCTTGAGCATGTATGCTTCTGCTACTTGTTCTACATCAGACTTCTTCCGCAAACGGCGAAACGCTTTGACTCGGTGAGTTTCGCGGCATTCCGACTTCGATGCCCCGGTTGCCGAAATTCAGTTGCCTTTGAATTTCGGGTGATCCCTCTTGAGCATGTATGCTTCTGCTACTTGTTCTACATCAGACTTCTTCCGCAAACGGCGAAACGCTTTGACTCGGTGAGTTTCGCGGCATTCCGACTTCGATGCCCCGGTTGCCGAAATTCAGTTGCCTTTGAATTTCGGGTGATCCCTCTTGAGCATGTATGCTTCTGCTACTTGTTCTACATCAGACTTCTTCCGCAAACGGCGAAACGCTTTGACTCGGTGAGTTTCGCGGCATTCCGACTTCGATGCCCCGGTTGCCGAAATTCAGTTGCCTTTGAATTTCGGGTGATCCCTCTTGAGCATGTATGCTTCTGCTACTTGTTCTACATCAGACTTCTTCCGCAAACGGCGAAACGCTTTGACTCGGTGAGTTTCGCGGCATTCCGACTTCGATGCCCCGGTTGCCGAAATTCAGTTGCCTTTGAATTTCGGGTGATCCCTCTTGAGCATGTATGCTTCTGCTACTTGTTCTACATCAGACTTCTTCCGCAAACGGCGAAACGCTTTGACTCGGTGAGTTTCGCGGCATTCCGACTTCGATGCCCCGGTTGCCGAAATTCAGTTGCCTTTGAATTTCGGGTGATCCCTCTTGAGCATGTATGCTTCTGCTACTTGTTCTACATCAGACTTCTTCCGCAAACGGCGAAACGCTTTGACTCGGTGAGTTTCGCGGCATTCCGACTTCGATGCCCCGGTTGCCGAAATTCAGTTGCCTTTGAATTTCGGGTGATCCCTCTTGAGCATGTATGCTTCTGCTACTTGTTCTACATCAGACTTCTTCCGCAAACGGCGAAACGCTTTGACTCGGTGAGTTTCGCGGCATTCCGACTTCGATGCCCCGGTTGCCGAAATTCAGTTGCCTTTGAATTTCGGGTGATCCCTCTTGAGCATGTATGCTTCTGCTACTTGTTCTACATCAGACTTCTTCCGCAAACGGCGAAACGCTTTGACTCGGTGAGTTTCGCGGCATTCCGACTTCGATGCCCCGGTTGCCGAAATTCAGTTGCCTTTGAATTTCGGGTGATCCCTCTTGAGCATGTATGCTTCTGCTACTTGTTCTACATCAGACTTCTTCCGCAAACGGCGAAACGCTTTGACTCGGTGAGTTTCGCGGCATTCCGACTTCGATGCCCCGGTTGCCGAAATTCAGTTGCCTTTGAATTTCGGGTGATCCCTCTTGAGCATGTATGCTTCTGCTACTTGTTCTACATCAGACTTCTTCCGCAAACGGCGAAACGCTTTGACTCGGTGAGTTTCGCGGCATTCCGACTTCGATGCCCCGGTTGCCGAAATTCAGTTGCCTTTGAATTTCGGGTGATCCCTCTTGAGCATGTATGCTTCTGCTACTTGTTCTACATCAGACTTCTTCCGCAAACGGCGAAACGCTTTGACTCGGTGAGTTTCGCGGCATTCCGACTTCGATGCCCCGGTTGCCGAAATTCAGTTGCCTTTGAATTTCGGGTGATCCCTCTTGAGCATGTATGCTTCTGCTACTTGTTCTACATCAGACTTCTTCCGCAAACGGCGAAACGCTTTGACTCGGTGAGTTTCGCGGCATTCCGACTTCGATGCCCCGGTTGCCGAAATTCAGTTGCCTTTGAATTTCGGGTGATCCCTCTTGAGCATGTATGCTTCTGCTACTTGTTCTACATCAGACTTCTTCCGCAAACGGCGAAACGCTTTGACTCGGTGAGTTTCGCGGCATTCCGACTTCGATGCCCCGGTTGCCGAAATTCAGTTGCCTTTGAATTTCGGGTGATCCCTCTTGAGCATGTATGCTTCTGCTACTTGTTCTACATCAGACTTCTTCCGCAAACGGCGAAACGCTTTGACTCGGTGAGTTTCGCGGCATTCCGACTTCGATGCCCCGGTTGCCGAAATTCAGTTGCCTTTGAATTTCGGGTGATCCCTCTTGAGCATGTATGCTTCTGCTACTTGTTCTACATCAGACTTCTTCCGCAAACGGCGAAACGCTTTGACTCGGTGAGTTTCGCGGCATTCCGACTTCGATGCCCCGGTTGCCGAAATTCAGTTGCCTTTGAATTTCGGGTGATCCCTCTTGAGCATGTATGCTTCTGCTACTTGTTCTACATCAGACTTCTTCCGCAAACGGCGAAACGCTTTGACTCGGTGAGTTTCGCGGCATTCCGACTTCGATGCCCCGGTTGCCGAAATTCAGTTGCCTTTGAATTTCGGGTGATCCCTCTTGAGCATGTATGCTTCTGCTACTTGTTCTACATCAGACTTCTTCCGCAAACGGCGAAACGCTTTGACTCGGTGAGTTTCGCGGCATTCCGACTTCGATGCCCCGGTTGCCGAAATTCAGTTGCCTTTGAATTTCGGGTGATCCCTCTTGAGCATGTATGCTTCTGCTACTTGTTCTACATCAGACTTCTTCCGCAAACGGCGAAACGCTTTGACTCGGTGAGTTTCGCGGCATTCCGACTTCGATGCCCCGGTTGCCGAAATTCAGTTGCCTTTGAATTTCGGGTGATCCCTCTTGAGCATGTATGCTTCTGCTACTTGTTCTACATCAGACTTCTTCCGCAAACGGCGAAACGCTTTGACTCGGTGAGTTTCGCGGCATTCCGACTTCGATGCCCCGGTTGCCGAAATTCAGTTGCCTTTGAATTTCGGGTGATCCCTCTTGAGCATGTATGCTTCTGCTACTTGTTCTACATCAGACTTCTTCCGCAAACGGCGAAACGCTTTGACTCGGTGAGTTTCGCGGCATTCCGACTTCGATGCCCCGGTTGCCGAAATTCAGTTGCCTTTGAATTTCGGGTGATCCCTCTTGAGCATGTATGCTTCTGCTACTTGTTCTACATCAGACTTCTTCCGCAAACGGCGAAACGCTTTGACTCGGTGAGTTTCGCGGCATTCCGACTTCGATGCCCCGGTTGCCGAAATTCAGTTGCCTTTGAATTTCGGGTGATCCCTCTTGAGCATGTATGCTTCTGCTACTTGTTCTACATCAGACTTCTTCCGCAAACGGCGAAACGCTTTGACTCGGTGAGTTTCGCGGCATTCCGACTTCGATGCCCCGGTTGCCGAAATTCAGTTGCCTTTGAATTTCGGGTGATCCCTCTTGAGCATGTATGCTTCTGCTACTTGTTCTACATCAGACTTCTTCCGCAAACGGCGAAACGCTTTGACTCGGTGAGTTTCGCGGCATTCCGACTTCGATGCCCCGGTTGCCGAAATTCAGTTGCCTTTGAATTTCGGGTGATCCCTCTTGAGCATGTATGCTTCTGCTACTTGTTCTACATCAGACTTCTTCCGCAAACGGCGAAACGCTTTGACTCGGTGAGTTTCGCGGCATTCCGACTTCGATGCCCCGGTTGCCGAAATTCAGTTGCCTTTGAATTTCGGGTGATCCCTCTTGAGCATGTATGCTTCTGCTACTTGTTCTACATCAGACTTCTTCCGCAAACGGCGAAACGCTTTGACTCGGTGAGTTTCGCGGCATTCCGACTTCGATGCCCCGGTTGCCGAAATTCAGTTGCCTTTGAATTTCGGGTGATCCCTCTTGAGCATGTATGCTTCTGCTACTTGTTCTACATCAGACTTCTTCCGCAAACGGCGAAACGCTTTGACTCGGTGAGTTTCGCGGCATTCCGACTTCGATGCCCCGGTTGCCGAAATTCAGTTGCCTTTGAATTTCGGGTGATCCCTCTTGAGCATGTATGCTTCTGCTACTTGTTCTACATCAGACTTCTTCCGCAAACGGCGAAACGCTTTGACTCGGTGAGTTTCGCGGCATTCCGACTTCGATGCCCCGGTTGCCGAAATTCAGTTGCCTTTGAATTTCGGGTGATCCCTCTTGAGCATGTATGCTTCTGCTACTTGTTCTACATCAGACTTCTTCCGCAAACGGCGAAACGCTTTGACTCGGTGAGTTTCGCGGCATTCCGACTTCGATGCCCCGGTTGCCGAAATTCAGTTGCCTTTGAATTTCGGGTGATCCCTCTTGAGCATGTATGCTTCTGCTACTTGTTCTACATCAGACTTCTTCCGCAAACGGCGAAACGCTTTGACTCGGTGAGTTTCGCGGCATTCCGACTTCGATGCCCCGGTTGCCGAAATTCAGTTGCCTTTGAATTTCGGGTGATCCCTCTTGAGCATGTATGCTTCTGCTACTTGTTCTACATCAGACTTCTTCCGCAAACGGCGAAACGCTTTGACTCGGTGAGTTTCGCGGCATTCCGACTTCGATGCCCCGGTTGCCGAAATTCAGTTGCCTTTGAATTTCGGGTGATCCCTCTTGAGCATGTATGCTTCTGCTACTTGTTCTACATCAGACTTCTTCCGCAAACGGCGAAACGCTTTGACTCGGTGAGTTTCGCGGCATTCCGACTTCGATGCCCCGGTTGCCGAAATTCAGTTGCCTTTGAATTTCGGGTGATCCCTCTTGAGCATGTATGCTTCTGCTACTTGTTCTACATCAGACTTCTTCCGCAAACGGCGAAACGCTTTGACTCGGTGAGTTTCGCGGCATTCCGACTTCGATGCCCCGGTTGCCGAAATTCAGTTGCCTTTGAATTTCGGGTGATCCCTCTTGAGCATGTATGCTTCTGCTACTTGTTCTACATCAGACTTCTTCCGCAAACGGCGAAACGCTTTGACTCGGTGAGTTTCGCGGCATTCCGACTTCGATGCCCCGGTTGCCGAAATTCAGTTGCCTTTGAATTTCGGGTGATCCCTCTTGAGCATGTATGCTTCTGCTACTTGTTCTACATCAGACTTCTTCCGCAAACGGCGAAACGCTTTGACTCGGTGAGTTTCGCGGCATTCCGACTTCGATGCCCCGGTTGCCGAAATTCAGTTGCCTTTGAATTTCGGGTGATCCCTCTTGAGCATGTATGCTTCTGCTACTTGTTCTACATCAGACTTCTTCCGCAAACGGCGAAACGCTTTGACTCGGTGAGTTTCGCGGCATTCCGACTTCGATGCCCCGGTTGCCGAAATTCAGTTGCCTTTGAATTTCGGGTGATCCCTCTTGAGCATGTATGCTTCTGCTACTTGTTCTACATCAGACTTCTTCCGCAAACGGCGAAACGCTTTGACTCGGTGAGTTTCGCGGCATTCCGACTTCGATGCCCCGGTTGCCGAAATTCAGTTGCCTTTGAATTTCGGGTGATCCCTCTTGAGCATGTATGCTTCTGCTACTTGTTCTACATCAGACTTCTTCCGCAAACGGCGAAACGCTTTGACTCGGTGAGTTTCGCGGCATTCCGACTTCGATGCCCCGGTTGCCGAAATTCAGTTGCCTTTGAATTTCGGGTGATCCCTCTTGAGCATGTATGCTTCTGCTACTTGTTCTACATCAGACTTCTTCCGCAAACGGCGAAACGCTTTGACTCGGTGAGTTTCGCGGCATTCCGACTTCGATGCCCCGGTTGCCGAAATTCAGTTGCCTTTGAATTTCGGGTGATCCCTCTTGAGCATGTATGCTTCTGCTACTTGTTCTACATCAGACTTCTTCCGCAAACGGCGAAACGCTTTGACTCGGTGAGTTTCGCGGCATTCCGACTTCGATGCCCCGGTTGCCGAAATTCAGTTGCCTTTGAATTTCGGGTGATCCCTCTTGAGCATGTATGCTTCTGCTACTTGTTCTACATCAGACTTCTTCCGCAAACGGCGAAACGCTTTGACTCGGTGAGTTTCGCGGCATTCCGACTTCGATGCCCCGGTTGCCGAAATTCAGTTGCCTTTGAATTTCGGGTGATCCCTCTTGAGCATGTATGCTTCTGCTACTTGTTCTACATCAGACTTCTTCCGCAAACGGCGAAACGCTTTGACTCGGTGAGTTTCGCGGCATTCCGACTTCGATGCCCCGGTTGCCGAAATTCAGTTGCCTTTGAATTTCGGGTGATCCCTCTTGAGCATGTATGCTTCTGCTACTTGTTCTACATCAGACTTCTTCCGCAAACGGCGAAACGCTTTGACTCGGTGAGTTTCGCGGCATTCCGACTTCGATGCCCCGGTTGCCGAAATTCAGTTGCCTTTGAATTTCGGGTGATCCCTCTTGAGCATGTATGCTTCTGCTACTTGTTCTACATCAGACTTCTTCCGCAAACGGCGAAACGCTTTGACTCGGTGAGTTTCGCGGCATTCCGACTTCGATGCCCCGGTTGCCGAAATTCAGTTGCCTTTGAATTTCGGGTGATCCCTCTTGAGCATGTATGCTTCTGCTACTTGTTCTACATCAGACTTCTTCCGCAAACGGCGAAACGCTTTGACTCGGTGAGTTTCGCGGCATTCCGACTTCGATGCCCCGGTTGCCGAAATTCAGTTGCCTTTGAATTTCGGGTGATCCCTCTTGAGCATGTATGCTTCTGCTACTTGTTCTACATCAGACTTCTTCCGCAAACGGCGAAACGCTTTGACTCGGTGAGTTTCGCGGCATTCCGACTTCGATGCCCCGGTTGCCGAAATTCAGTTGCCTTTGAATTTCGGGTGATCCCTCTTGAGCATGTATGCTTCTGCTACTTGTTCTACATCAGACTTCTTCCGCAAACGGCGAAACGCTTTGACTCGGTGAGTTTCGCGGCATTCCGACTTCGATGCCCCGGTTGCCGAAATTCAGTTGCCTTTGAATTTCGGGTGATCCCTCTTGAGCATGTATGCTTCTGCTACTTGTTCTACATCAGACTTCTTCCGCAAACGGCGAAACGCTTTGACTCGGTGAGTTTCGCGGCATTCCGACTTCGATGCCCCGGTTGCCGAAATTCAGTTGCCTTTGAATTTCGGGTGATCCCTCTTGAGCATGTATGCTTCTGCTACTTGTTCTACATCAGACTTCTTCCGCAAACGGCGAAACGCTTTGACTCGGTGAGTTTCGCGGCATTCCGACTTCGATGCCCCGGTTGCCGAAATTCAGTTGCCTTTGAATTTCGGGTGATCCCTCTTGAGCATGTATGCTTCTGCTACTTGTTCTACATCAGACTTCTTCCGCAAACGGCGAAACGCTTTGACTCGGTGAGTTTCGCGGCATTCCGACTTCGATGCCCCGGTTGCCGAAATTCAGTTGCCTTTGAATTTCGGGTGATCCCTCTTGAGCATGTATGCTTCTGCTACTTGTTCTACATCAGACTTCTTCCGCAAACGGCGAAACGCTTTGACTCGGTGAGTTTCGCGGCATTCCGACTTCGATGCCCCGGTTGCCGAAATTCAGTTGCCTTTGAATTTCGGGTGATCCCTCTTGAGCATGTATGCTTCTGCTACTTGTTCTACATCAGACTTCTTCCGCAAACGGCGAAACGCTTTGACTCGGTGAGTTTCGCGGCATTCCGACTTCGATGCCCCGGTTGCCGAAATTCAGTTGCCTTTGAATTTCGGGTGATCCCTCTTGAGCATGTATGCTTCTGCTACTTGTTCTACATCAGACTTCTTCCGCAAACGGCGAAACGCTTTGACTCGGTGAGTTTCGCGGCATTCCGACTTCGATGCCCCGGTTGCCGAAATTCAGTTGCCTTTGAATTTCGGGTGATCCCTCTTGAGCATGTATGCTTCTGCTACTTGTTCTACATCAGACTTCTTCCGCAAACGGCGAAACGCTTTGACTCGGTGAGTTTCGCGGCATTCCGACTTCGATGCCCCGGTTGCCGAAATTCAGTTGCCTTTGAATTTCGGGTGATCCCTCTTGAGCATGTATGCTTCTGCTACTTGTTCTACATCAGACTTCTTCCGCAAACGGCGAAACGCTTTGACTCGGTGAGTTTCGCGGCATTCCGACTTCGATGCCCCGGTTGCCGAAATTCAGTTGCCTTTGAATTTCGGGTGATCCCTCTTGAGCATGTATGCTTCTGCTACTTGTTCTACATCAGACTTCTTCCGCAAACGGCGAAACGCTTTGACTCGGTGAGTTTCGCGGCATTCCGACTTCGATGCCCCGGTTGCCGAAATTCAGTTGCCTTTGAATTTCGGGTGATCCCTCTTGAGCATGTATGCTTCTGCTACTTGTTCTACATCAGACTTCTTCCGCAAACGGCGAAACGCTTTGACTCGGTGAGTTTCGCGGCATTCCGACTTCGATGCCCCGGTTGCCGAAATTCAGTTGCCTTTGAATTTCGGGTGATCCCTCTTGAGCATGTATGCTTCTGCTACTTGTTCTACATCAGACTTCTTCCGCAAACGGCGAAACGCTTTGACTCGGTGAGTTTCGCGGCATTCCGACTTCGATGCCCCGGTTGCCGAAATTCAGTTGCCTTTGAATTTCGGGTGATCCCTCTTGAGCATGTATGCTTCTGCTACTTGTTCTACATCAGACTTCTTCCGCAAACGGCGAAACGCTTTGACTCGGTGAGTTTCGCGGCATTCCGACTTCGATGCCCCGGTTGCCGAAATTCAGTTGCCTTTGAATTTCGGGTGATCCCTCTTGAGCATGTATGCTTCTGCTACTTGTTCTACATCAGACTTCTTCCGCAAACGGCGAAACGCTTTGACTCGGTGAGTTTCGCGGCATTCCGACTTCGATGCCCCGGTTGCCGAAATTCAGTTGCCTTTGAATTTCGGGTGATCCCTCTTGAGCATGTATGCTTCTGCTACTTGTTCTACATCAGACTTCTTCCGCAAACGGCGAAACGCTTTGACTCGGTGAGTTTCGCGGCATTCCGACTTCGATGCCCCGGTTGCCGAAATTCAGTTGCCTTTGAATTTCGGGTGATCCCTCTTGAGCATGTATGCTTCTGCTACTTGTTCTACATCAGACTTCTTCCGCAAACGGCGAAACGCTTTGACTCGGTGAGTTTCGCGGCATTCCGACTTCGATGCCCCGGTTGCCGAAATTCAGTTGCCTTTGAATTTCGGGTGATCCCTCTTGAGCATGTATGCTTCTGCTACTTGTTCTACATCAGACTTCTTCCGCAAACGGCGAAACGCTTTGACTCGGTGAGTTTCGCGGCATTCCGACTTCGATGCCCCGGTTGCCGAAATTCAGTTGCCTTTGAATTTCGGGTGATCCCTCTTGAGCATGTATGCTTCTGCTACTTGTTCTACATCAGACTTCTTCCGCAAACGGCGAAACGCTTTGACTCGGTGAGTTTCGCGGCATTCCGACTTCGATGCCCCGGTTGCCGAAATTCAGTTGCCTTTGAATTTCGGGTGATCCCTCTTGAGCATGTATGCTTCTGCTACTTGTTCTACATCAGACTTCTTCCGCAAACGGCGAAACGCTTTGACTCGGTGAGTTTCGCGGCATTCCGACTTCGATGCCCCGGTTGCCGAAATTCAGTTGCCTTTGAATTTCGGGTGATCCCTCTTGAGCATGTATGCTTCTGCTACTTGTTCTACATCAGACTTCTTCCGCAAACGGCGAAACGCTTTGACTCGGTGAGTTTCGCGGCATTCCGACTTCGATGCCCCGGTTGCCGAAATTCAGTTGCCTTTGAATTTCGGGTGATCCCTCTTGAGCATGTATGCTTCTGCTACTTGTTCTACATCAGACTTCTTCCGCAAACGGCGAAACGCTTTGACTCGGTGAGTTTCGCGGCATTCCGACTTCGATGCCCCGGTTGCCGAAATTCAGTTGCCTTTGAATTTCGGGTGATCCCTCTTGAGCATGTATGCTTCTGCTACTTGTTCTACATCAGACTTCTTCCGCAAACGGCGAAACGCTTTGACTCGGTGAGTTTCGCGGCATTCCGACTTCGATGCCCCGGTTGCCGAAATTCAGTTGCCTTTGAATTTCGGGTGATCCCTCTTGAGCATGTATGCTTCTGCTACTTGTTCTACATCAGACTTCTTCCGCAAACGGCGAAACGCTTTGACTCGGTGAGTTTCGCGGCATTCCGACTTCGATGCCCCGGTTGCCGAAATTCAGTTGCCTTTGAATTTCGGGTGATCCCTCTTGAGCATGTATGCTTCTGCTACTTGTTCTACATCAGACTTCTTCCGCAAACGGCGAAACGCTTTGACTCGGTGAGTTTCGCGGCATTCCGACTTCGATGCCCCGGTTGCCGAAATTCAGTTGCCTTTGAATTTCGGGTGATCCCTCTTGAGCATGTATGCTTCTGCTACTTGTTCTACATCAGACTTCTTCCGCAAACGGCGAAACGCTTTGACTCGGTGAGTTTCGCGGCATTCCGACTTCGATGCCCCGGTTGCCGAAATTCAGTTGCCTTTGAATTTCGGGTGATCCCTCTTGAGCATGTATGCTTCTGCTACTTGTTCTACATCAGACTTCTTCCGCAAACGGCGAAACGCTTTGACTCGGTGAGTTTCGCGGCATTCCGACTTCGATGCCCCGGTTGCCGAAATTCAGTTGCCTTTGAATTTCGGGTGATCCCTCTTGAGCATGTATGCTTCTGCTACTTGTTCTACATCAGACTTCTTCCGCAAACGGCGAAACGCTTTGACTCGGTGAGTTTCGCGGCATTCCGACTTCGATGCCCCGGTTGCCGAAATTCAGTTGCCTTTGAATTTCGGGTGATCCCTCTTGAGCATGTATGCTTCTGCTACTTGTTCTACATCAGACTTCTTCCGCAAACGGCGAAACGCTTTGACTCGGTGAGTTTCGCGGCATTCCGACTTCGATGCCCCGGTTGCCGAAATTCAGTTGCCTTTGAATTTCGGGTGATCCCTCTTGAGCATGTATGCTTCTGCTACTTGTTCTACATCAGACTTCTTCCGCAAACGGCGAAACGCTTTGACTCGGTGAGTTTCGCGGCATTCCGACTTCGATGCCCCGGTTGCCGAAATTCAGTTGCCTTTGAATTTCGGGTGATCCCTCTTGAGCATGTATGCTTCTGCTACTTGTTCTACATCAGACTTCTTCCGCAAACGGCGAAACGCTTTGACTCGGTGAGTTTCGCGGCATTCCGACTTCGATGCCCCGGTTGCCGAAATTCAGTTGCCTTTGAATTTCGGGTGATCCCTCTTGAGCATGTATGCTTCTGCTACTTGTTCTACATCAGACTTCTTCCGCAAACGGCGAAACGCTTTGACTCGGTGAGTTTCGCGGCATTCCGACTTCGATGCCCCGGTTGCCGAAATTCAGTTGCCTTTGAATTTCGGGTGATCCCTCTTGAGCATGTATGCTTCTGCTACTTGTTCTACATCAGACTTCTTCCGCAAACGGCGAAACGCTTTGACTCGGTGAGTTTCGCGGCATTCCGACTTCGATGCCCCGGTTGCCGAAATTCAGTTGCCTTTGAATTTCGGGTGATCCCTCTTGAGCATGTATGCTTCTGCTACTTGTTCTACATCAGACTTCTTCCGCAAACGGCGAAACGCTTTGACTCGGTGAGTTTCGCGGCATTCCGACTTCGATGCCCCGGTTGCCGAAATTCAGTTGCCTTTGAATTTCGGGTGATCCCTCTTGAGCATGTATGCTTCTGCTACTTGTTCTACATCAGACTTCTTCCGCAAACGGCGAAACGCTTTGACTCGGTGAGTTTCGCGGCATTCCGACTTCGATGCCCCGGTTGCCGAAATTCAGTTGCCTTTGAATTTCGGGTGATCCCTCTTGAGCATGTATGCTTCTGCTACTTGTTCTACATCAGACTTCTTCCGCAAACGGCGAAACGCTTTGACTCGGTGAGTTTCGCGGCATTCCGACTTCGATGCCCCGGTTGCCGAAATTCAGTTGCCTTTGAATTTCGGGTGATCCCTCTTGAGCATGTATGCTTCTGCTACTTGTTCTACATCAGACTTCTTCCGCAAACGGCGAAACGCTTTGACTCGGTGAGTTTCGCGGCATTCCGACTTCGATGCCCCGGTTGCCGAAATTCAGTTGCCTTTGAATTTCGGGTGATCCCTCTTGAGCATGTATGCTTCTGCTACTTGTTCTACATCAGACTTCTTCCGCAAACGGCGAAACGCTTTGACTCGGTGAGTTTCGCGGCATTCCGACTTCGATGCCCCGGTTGCCGAAATTCAGTTGCCTTTGAATTTCGGGTGATCCCTCTTGAGCATGTATGCTTCTGCTACTTGTTCTACATCAGACTTCTTCCGCAAACGGCGAAACGCTTTGACTCGGTGAGTTTCGCGGCATTCCGACTTCGATGCCCCGGTTGCCGAAATTCAGTTGCCTTTGAATTTCGGGTGATCCCTCTTGAGCATGTATGCTTCTGCTACTTGTTCTACATCAGACTTCTTCCGCAAACGGCGAAACGCTTTGACTCGGTGAGTTTCGCGGCATTCCGACTTCGATGCCCCGGTTGCCGAAATTCAGTTGCCTTTGAATTTCGGGTGATCCCTCTTGAGCATGTATGCTTCTGCTACTTGTTCTACATCAGACTTCTTCCGCAAACGGCGAAACGCTTTGACTCGGTGAGTTTCGCGGCATTCCGACTTCGATGCCCCGGTTGCCGAAATTCAGTTGCCTTTGAATTTCGGGTGATCCCTCTTGAGCATGTATGCTTCTGCTACTTGTTCTACATCAGACTTCTTCCGCAAACGGCGAAACGCTTTGACTCGGTGAGTTTCGCGGCATTCCGACTTCGATGCCCCGGTTGCCGAAATTCAGTTGCCTTTGAATTTCGGGTGATCCCTCTTGAGCATGTATGCTTCTGCTACTTGTTCTACATCAGACTTCTTCCGCAAACGGCGAAACGCTTTGACTCGGTGAGTTTCGCGGCATTCCGACTTCGATGCCCCGGTTGCCGAAATTCAGTTGCCTTTGAATTTCGGGTGATCCCTCTTGAGCATGTATGCTTCTGCTACTTGTTCTACATCAGACTTCTTCCGCAAACGGCGAAACGCTTTGACTCGGTGAGTTTCGCGGCATTCCGACTTCGATGCCCCGGTTGCCGAAATTCAGTTGCCTTTGAATTTCGGGTGATCCCTCTTGAGCATGTATGCTTCTGCTACTTGTTCTACATCAGACTTCTTCCGCAAACGGCGAAACGCTTTGACTCGGTGAGTTTCGCGGCATTCCGACTTCGATGCCCCGGTTGCCGAAATTCAGTTGCCTTTGAATTTCGGGTGATCCCTCTTGAGCATGTATGCTTCTGCTACTTGTTCTACATCAGACTTCTTCCGCAAACGGCGAAACGCTTTGACTCGGTGAGTTTCGCGGCATTCCGACTTCGATGCCCCGGTTGCCGAAATTCAGTTGCCTTTGAATTTCGGGTGATCCCTCTTGAGCATGTATGCTTCTGCTACTTGTTCTACATCAGACTTCTTCCGCAAACGGCGAAACGCTTTGACTCGGTGAGTTTCGCGGCATTCCGACTTCGATGCCCCGGTTGCCGAAATTCAGTTGCCTTTGAATTTCGGGTGATCCCTCTTGAGCATGTATGCTTCTGCTACTTGTTCTACATCAGACTTCTTCCGCAAACGGCGAAACGCTTTGACTCGGTGAGTTTCGCGGCATTCCGACTTCGATGCCCCGGTTGCCGAAATTCAGTTGCCTTTGAATTTCGGGTGATCCCTCTTGAGCATGTATGCTTCTGCTACTTGTTCTACATCAGACTTCTTCCGCAAACGGCGAAACGCTTTGACTCGGTGAGTTTCGCGGCATTCCGACTTCGATGCCCCGGTTGCCGAAATTCAGTTGCCTTTGAATTTCGGGTGATCCCTCTTGAGCATGTATGCTTCTGCTACTTGTTCTACATCAGACTTCTTCCGCAAACGGCGAAACGCTTTGACTCGGTGAGTTTCGCGGCATTCCGACTTCGATGCCCCGGTTGCCGAAATTCAGTTGCCTTTGAATTTCGGGTGATCCCTCTTGAGCATGTATGCTTCTGCTACTTGTTCTACATCAGACTTCTTCCGCAAACGGCGAAACGCTTTGACTCGGTGAGTTTCGCGGCATTCCGACTTCGATGCCCCGGTTGCCGAAATTCAGTTGCCTTTGAATTTCGGGTGATCCCTCTTGAGCATGTATGCTTCTGCTACTTGTTCTACATCAGACTTCTTCCGCAAACGGCGAAACGCTTTGACTCGGTGAGTTTCGCGGCATTCCGACTTCGATGCCCCGGTTGCCGAAATTCAGTTGCCTTTGAATTTCGGGTGATCCCTCTTGAGCATGTATGCTTCTGCTACTTGTTCTACATCAGACTTCTTCCGCAAACGGCGAAACGCTTTGACTCGGTGAGTTTCGCGGCATTCCGACTTCGATGCCCCGGTTGCCGAAATTCAGTTGCCTTTGAATTTCGGGTGATCCCTCTTGAGCATGTATGCTTCTGCTACTTGTTCTACATCAGACTTCTTCCGCAAACGGCGAAACGCTTTGACTCGGTGAGTTTCGCGGCATTCCGACTTCGATGCCCCGGTTGCCGAAATTCAGTTGCCTTTGAATTTCGGGTGATCCCTCTTGAGCATGTATGCTTCTGCTACTTGTTCTACATCAGACTTCTTCCGCAAACGGCGAAACGCTTTGACTCGGTGAGTTTCGCGGCATTCCGACTTCGATGCCCCGGTTGCCGAAATTCAGTTGCCTTTGAATTTCGGGTGATCCCTCTTGAGCATGTATGCTTCTGCTACTTGTTCTACATCAGACTTCTTCCGCAAACGGCGAAACGCTTTGACTCGGTGAGTTTCGCGGCATTCCGACTTCGATGCCCCGGTTGCCGAAATTCAGTTGCCTTTGAATTTCGGGTGATCCCTCTTGAGCATGTATGCTTCTGCTACTTGTTCTACATCAGACTTCTTCCGCAAACGGCGAAACGCTTTGACTCGGTGAGTTTCGCGGCATTCCGACTTCGATGCCCCGGTTGCCGAAATTCAGTTGCCTTTGAATTTCGGGTGATCCCTCTTGAGCATGTATGCTTCTGCTACTTGTTCTACATCAGACTTCTTCCGCAAACGGCGAAACGCTTTGACTCGGTGAGTTTCGCGGCATTCCGACTTCGATGCCCCGGTTGCCGAAATTCAGTTGCCTTTGAATTTCGGGTGATCCCTCTTGAGCATGTATGCTTCTGCTACTTGTTCTACATCAGACTTCTTCCGCAAACGGCGAAACGCTTTGACTCGGTGAGTTTCGCGGCATTCCGACTTCGATGCCCCGGTTGCCGAAATTCAGTTGCCTTTGAATTTCGGGTGATCCCTCTTGAGCATGTATGCTTCTGCTACTTGTTCTACATCAGACTTCTTCCGCAAACGGCGAAACGCTTTGACTCGGTGAGTTTCGCGGCATTCCGACTTCGATGCCCCGGTTGCCGAAATTCAGTTGCCTTTGAATTTCGGGTGATCCCTCTTGAGCATGTATGCTTCTGCTACTTGTTCTACATCAGACTTCTTCCGCAAACGGCGAAACGCTTTGACTCGGTGAGTTTCGCGGCATTCCGACTTCGATGCCCCGGTTGCCGAAATTCAGTTGCCTTTGAATTTCGGGTGATCCCTCTTGAGCATGTATGCTTCTGCTACTTGTTCTACATCAGACTTCTTCCGCAAACGGCGAAACGCTTTGACTCGGTGAGTTTCGCGGCATTCCGACTTCGATGCCCCGGTTGCCGAAATTCAGTTGCCTTTGAATTTCGGGTGATCCCTCTTGAGCATGTATGCTTCTGCTACTTGTTCTACATCAGACTTCTTCCGCAAACGGCGAAACGCTTTGACTCGGTGAGTTTCGCGGCATTCCGACTTCGATGCCCCGGTTGCCGAAATTCAGTTGCCTTTGAATTTCGGGTGATCCCTCTTGAGCATGTATGCTTCTGCTACTTGTTCTACATCAGACTTCTTCCGCAAACGGCGAAACGCTTTGACTCGGTGAGTTTCGCGGCATTCCGACTTCGATGCCCCGGTTGCCGAAATTCAGTTGCCTTTGAATTTCGGGTGATCCCTCTTGAGCATGTATGCTTCTGCTACTTGTTCTACATCAGACTTCTTCCGCAAACGGCGAAACGCTTTGACTCGGTGAGTTTCGCGGCATTCCGACTTCGATGCCCCGGTTGCCGAAATTCAGTTGCCTTTGAATTTCGGGTGATCCCTCTTGAGCATGTATGCTTCTGCTACTTGTTCTACATCAGACTTCTTCCGCAAACGGCGAAACGCTTTGACTCGGTGAGTTTCGCGGCATTCCGACTTCGATGCCCCGGTTGCCGAAATTCAGTTGCCTTTGAATTTCGGGTGATCCCTCTTGAGCATGTATGCTTCTGCTACTTGTTCTACATCAGACTTCTTCCGCAAACGGCGAAACGCTTTGACTCGGTGAGTTTCGCGGCATTCCGACTTCGATGCCCCGGTTGCCGAAATTCAGTTGCCTTTGAATTTCGGGTGATCCCTCTTGAGCATGTATGCTTCTGCTACTTGTTCTACATCAGACTTCTTCCGCAAACGGCGAAACGCTTTGACTCGGTGAGTTTCGCGGCATTCCGACTTCGATGCCCCGGTTGCCGAAATTCAGTTGCCTTTGAATTTCGGGTGATCCCTCTTGAGCATGTATGCTTCTGCTACTTGTTCTACATCAGACTTCTTCCGCAAACGGCGAAACGCTTTGACTCGGTGAGTTTCGCGGCATTCCGACTTCGATGCCCCGGTTGCCGAAATTCAGTTGCCTTTGAATTTCGGGTGATCCCTCTTGAGCATGTATGCTTCTGCTACTTGTTCTACATCAGACTTCTTCCGCAAACGGCGAAACGCTTTGACTCGGTGAGTTTCGCGGCATTCCGACTTCGATGCCCCGGTTGCCGAAATTCAGTTGCCTTTGAATTTCGGGTGATCCCTCTTGAGCATGTATGCTTCTGCTACTTGTTCTACATCAGACTTCTTCCGCAAACGGCGAAACGCTTTGACTCGGTGAGTTTCGCGGCATTCCGACTTCGATGCCCCGGTTGCCGAAATTCAGTTGCCTTTGAATTTCGGGTGATCCCTCTTGAGCATGTATGCTTCTGCTACTTGTTCTACATCAGACTTCTTCCGCAAACGGCGAAACGCTTTGACTCGGTGAGTTTCGCGGCATTCCGACTTCGATGCCCCGGTTGCCGAAATTCAGTTGCCTTTGAATTTCGGGTGATCCCTCTTGAGCATGTATGCTTCTGCTACTTGTTCTACATCAGACTTCTTCCGCAAACGGCGAAACGCTTTGACTCGGTGAGTTTCGCGGCATTCCGACTTCGATGCCCCGGTTGCCGAAATTCAGTTGCCTTTGAATTTCGGGTGATCCCTCTTGAGCATGTATGCTTCTGCTACTTGTTCTACATCAGACTTCTTCCGCAAACGGCGAAACGCTTTGACTCGGTGAGTTTCGCGGCATTCCGACTTCGATGCCCCGGTTGCCGAAATTCAGTTGCCTTTGAATTTCGGGTGATCCCTCTTGAGCATGTATGCTTCTGCTACTTGTTCTACATCAGACTTCTTCCGCAAACGGCGAAACGCTTTGACTCGGTGAGTTTCGCGGCATTCCGACTTCGATGCCCCGGTTGCCGAAATTCAGTTGCCTTTGAATTTCGGGTGATCCCTCTTGAGCATGTATGCTTCTGCTACTTGTTCTACATCAGACTTCTTCCGCAAACGGCGAAACGCTTTGACTCGGTGAGTTTCGCGGCATTCCGACTTCGATGCCCCGGTTGCCGAAATTCAGTTGCCTTTGAATTTCGGGTGATCCCTCTTGAGCATGTATGCTTCTGCTACTTGTTCTACATCAGACTTCTTCCGCAAACGGCGAAACGCTTTGACTCGGTGAGTTTCGCGGCATTCCGACTTCGATGCCCCGGTTGCCGAAATTCAGTTGCCTTTGAATTTCGGGTGATCCCTCTTGAGCATGTATGCTTCTGCTACTTGTTCTACATCAGACTTCTTCCGCAAACGGCGAAACGCTTTGACTCGGTGAGTTTCGCGGCATTCCGACTTCGATGCCCCGGTTGCCGAAATTCAGTTGCCTTTGAATTTCGGGTGATCCCTCTTGAGCATGTATGCTTCTGCTACTTGTTCTACATCAGACTTCTTCCGCAAACGGCGAAACGCTTTGACTCGGTGAGTTTCGCGGCATTCCGACTTCGATGCCCCGGTTGCCGAAATTCAGTTGCCTTTGAATTTCGGGTGATCCCTCTTGAGCATGTATGCTTCTGCTACTTGTTCTACATCAGACTTCTTCCGCAAACGGCGAAACGCTTTGACTCGGTGAGTTTCGCGGCATTCCGACTTCGATGCCCCGGTTGCCGAAATTCAGTTGCCTTTGAATTTCGGGTGATCCCTCTTGAGCATGTATGCTTCTGCTACTTGTTCTACATCAGACTTCTTCCGCAAACGGCGAAACGCTTTGACTCGGTGAGTTTCGCGGCATTCCGACTTCGATGCCCCGGTTGCCGAAATTCAGTTGCCTTTGAATTTCGGGTGATCCCTCTTGAGCATGTATGCTTCTGCTACTTGTTCTACATCAGACTTCTTCCGCAAACGGCGAAACGCTTTGACTCGGTGAGTTTCGCGGCATTCCGACTTCGATGCCCCGGTTGCCGAAATTCAGTTGCCTTTGAATTTCGGGTGATCCCTCTTGAGCATGTATGCTTCTGCTACTTGTTCTACATCAGACTTCTTCCGCAAACGGCGAAACGCTTTGACTCGGTGAGTTTCGCGGCATTCCGACTTCGATGCCCCGGTTGCCGAAATTCAGTTGCCTTTGAATTTCGGGTGATCCCTCTTGAGCATGTATGCTTCTGCTACTTGTTCTACATCAGACTTCTTCCGCAAACGGCGAAACGCTTTGACTCGGTGAGTTTCGCGGCATTCCGACTTCGATGCCCCGGTTGCCGAAATTCAGTTGCCTTTGAATTTCGGGTGATCCCTCTTGAGCATGTATGCTTCTGCTACTTGTTCTACATCAGACTTCTTCCGCAAACGGCGAAACGCTTTGACTCGGTGAGTTTCGCGGCATTCCGACTTCGATGCCCCGGTTGCCGAAATTCAGTTGCCTTTGAATTTCGGGTGATCCCTCTTGAGCATGTATGCTTCTGCTACTTGTTCTACATCAGACTTCTTCCGCAAACGGCGAAACGCTTTGACTCGGTGAGTTTCGCGGCATTCCGACTTCGATGCCCCGGTTGCCGAAATTCAGTTGCCTTTGAATTTCGGGTGATCCCTCTTGAGCATGTATGCTTCTGCTACTTGTTCTACATCAGACTTCTTCCGCAAACGGCGAAACGCTTTGACTCGGTGAGTTTCGCGGCATTCCGACTTCGATGCCCCGGTTGCCGAAATTCAGTTGCCTTTGAATTTCGGGTGATCCCTCTTGAGCATGTATGCTTCTGCTACTTGTTCTACATCAGACTTCTTCCGCAAACGGCGAAACGCTTTGACTCGGTGAGTTTCGCGGCATTCCGACTTCGATGCCCCGGTTGCCGAAATTCAGTTGCCTTTGAATTTCGGGTGATCCCTCTTGAGCATGTATGCTTCTGCTACTTGTTCTACATCAGACTTCTTCCGCAAACGGCGAAACGCTTTGACTCGGTGAGTTTCGCGGCATTCCGACTTCGATGCCCCGGTTGCCGAAATTCAGTTGCCTTTGAATTTCGGGTGATCCCTCTTGAGCATGTATGCTTCTGCTACTTGTTCTACATCAGACTTCTTCCGCAAACGGCGAAACGCTTTGACTCGGTGAGTTTCGCGGCATTCCGACTTCGATGCCCCGGTTGCCGAAATTCAGTTGCCTTTGAATTTCGGGTGATCCCTCTTGAGCATGTATGCTTCTGCTACTTGTTCTACATCAGACTTCTTCCGCAAACGGCGAAACGCTTTGACTCGGTGAGTTTCGCGGCATTCCGACTTCGATGCCCCGGTTGCCGAAATTCAGTTGCCTTTGAATTTCGGGTGATCCCTCTTGAGCATGTATGCTTCTGCTACTTGTTCTACATCAGACTTCTTCCGCAAACGGCGAAACGCTTTGACTCGGTGAGTTTCGCGGCATTCCGACTTCGATGCCCCGGTTGCCGAAATTCAGTTGCCTTTGAATTTCGGGTGATCCCTCTTGAGCATGTATGCTTCTGCTACTTGTTCTACATCAGACTTCTTCCGCAAACGGCGAAACGCTTTGACTCGGTGAGTTTCGCGGCATTCCGACTTCGATGCCCCGGTTGCCGAAATTCAGTTGCCTTTGAATTTCGGGTGATCCCTCTTGAGCATGTATGCTTCTGCTACTTGTTCTACATCAGACTTCTTCCGCAAACGGCGAAACGCTTTGACTCGGTGAGTTTCGCGGCATTCCGACTTCGATGCCCCGGTTGCCGAAATTCAGTTGCCTTTGAATTTCGGGTGATCCCTCTTGAGCATGTATGCTTCTGCTACTTGTTCTACATCAGACTTCTTCCGCAAACGGCGAAACGCTTTGACTCGGTGAGTTTCGCGGCATTCCGACTTCGATGCCCCGGTTGCCGAAATTCAGTTGCCTTTGAATTTCGGGTGATCCCTCTTGAGCATGTATGCTTCTGCTACTTGTTCTACATCAGACTTCTTCCGCAAACGGCGAAACGCTTTGACTCGGTGAGTTTCGCGGCATTCCGACTTCGATGCCCCGGTTGCCGAAATTCAGTTGCCTTTGAATTTCGGGTGATCCCTCTTGAGCATGTATGCTTCTGCTACTTGTTCTACATCAGACTTCTTCCGCAAACGGCGAAACGCTTTGACTCGGTGAGTTTCGCGGCATTCCGACTTCGATGCCCCGGTTGCCGAAATTCAGTTGCCTTTGAATTTCGGGTGATCCCTCTTGAGCATGTATGCTTCTGCTACTTGTTCTACATCAGACTTCTTCCGCAAACGGCGAAACGCTTTGACTCGGTGAGTTTCGCGGCATTCCGACTTCGATGCCCCGGTTGCCGAAATTCAGTTGCCTTTGAATTTCGGGTGATCCCTCTTGAGCATGTATGCTTCTGCTACTTGTTCTACATCAGACTTCTTCCGCAAACGGCGAAACGCTTTGACTCGGTGAGTTTCGCGGCATTCCGACTTCGATGCCCCGGTTGCCGAAATTCAGTTGCCTTTGAATTTCGGGTGATCCCTCTTGAGCATGTATGCTTCTGCTACTTGTTCTACATCAGACTTCTTCCGCAAACGGCGAAACGCTTTGACTCGGTGAGTTTCGCGGCATTCCGACTTCGATGCCCCGGTTGCCGAAATTCAGTTGCCTTTGAATTTCGGGTGATCCCTCTTGAGCATGTATGCTTCTGCTACTTGTTCTACATCAGACTTCTTCCGCAAACGGCGAAACGCTTTGACTCGGTGAGTTTCGCGGCATTCCGACTTCGATGCCCCGGTTGCCGAAATTCAGTTGCCTTTGAATTTCGGGTGATCCCTCTTGAGCATGTATGCTTCTGCTACTTGTTCTACATCAGACTTCTTCCGCAAACGGCGAAACGCTTTGACTCGGTGAGTTTCGCGGCATTCCGACTTCGATGCCCCGGTTGCCGAAATTCAGTTGCCTTTGAATTTCGGGTGATCCCTCTTGAGCATGTATGCTTCTGCTACTTGTTCTACATCAGACTTCTTCCGCAAACGGCGAAACGCTTTGACTCGGTGAGTTTCGCGGCATTCCGACTTCGATGCCCCGGTTGCCGAAATTCAGTTGCCTTTGAATTTCGGGTGATCCCTCTTGAGCATGTATGCTTCTGCTACTTGTTCTACATCAGACTTCTTCCGCAAACGGCGAAACGCTTTGACTCGGTGAGTTTCGCGGCATTCCGACTTCGATGCCCCGGTTGCCGAAATTCAGTTGCCTTTGAATTTCGGGTGATCCCTCTTGAGCATGTATGCTTCTGCTACTTGTTCTACATCAGACTTCTTCCGCAAACGGCGAAACGCTTTGACTCGGTGAGTTTCGCGGCATTCCGACTTCGATGCCCCGGTTGCCGAAATTCAGTTGCCTTTGAATTTCGGGTGATCCCTCTTGAGCATGTATGCTTCTGCTACTTGTTCTACATCAGACTTCTTCCGCAAACGGCGAAACGCTTTGACTCGGTGAGTTTCGCGGCATTCCGACTTCGATGCCCCGGTTGCCGAAATTCAGTTGCCTTTGAATTTCGGGTGATCCCTCTTGAGCATGTATGCTTCTGCTACTTGTTCTACATCAGACTTCTTCCGCAAACGGCGAAACGCTTTGACTCGGTGAGTTTCGCGGCATTCCGACTTCGATGCCCCGGTTGCCGAAATTCAGTTGCCTTTGAATTTCGGGTGATCCCTCTTGAGCATGTATGCTTCTGCTACTTGTTCTACATCAGACTTCTTCCGCAAACGGCGAAACGCTTTGACTCGGTGAGTTTCGCGGCATTCCGACTTCGATGCCCCGGTTGCCGAAATTCAGTTGCCTTTGAATTTCGGGTGATCCCTCTTGAGCATGTATGCTTCTGCTACTTGTTCTACATCAGACTTCTTCCGCAAACGGCGAAACGCTTTGACTCGGTGAGTTTCGCGGCATTCCGACTTCGATGCCCCGGTTGCCGAAATTCAGTTGCCTTTGAATTTCGGGTGATCCCTCTTGAGCATGTATGCTTCTGCTACTTGTTCTACATCAGACTTCTTCCGCAAACGGCGAAACGCTTTGACTCGGTGAGTTTCGCGGCATTCCGACTTCGATGCCCCGGTTGCCGAAATTCAGTTGCCTTTGAATTTCGGGTGATCCCTCTTGAGCATGTATGCTTCTGCTACTTGTTCTACATCAGACTTCTTCCGCAAACGGCGAAACGCTTTGACTCGGTGAGTTTCGCGGCATTCCGACTTCGATGCCCCGGTTGCCGAAATTCAGTTGCCTTTGAATTTCGGGTGATCCCTCTTGAGCATGTATGCTTCTGCTACTTGTTCTACATCAGACTTCTTCCGCAAACGGCGAAACGCTTTGACTCGGTGAGTTTCGCGGCATTCCGACTTCGATGCCCCGGTTGCCGAAATTCAGTTGCCTTTGAATTTCGGGTGATCCCTCTTGAGCATGTATGCTTCTGCTACTTGTTCTACATCAGACTTCTTCCGCAAACGGCGAAACGCTTTGACTCGGTGAGTTTCGCGGCATTCCGACTTCGATGCCCCGGTTGCCGAAATTCAGTTGCCTTTGAATTTCGGGTGATCCCTCTTGAGCATGTATGCTTCTGCTACTTGTTCTACATCAGACTTCTTCCGCAAACGGCGAAACGCTTTGACTCGGTGAGTTTCGCGGCATTCCGACTTCGATGCCCCGGTTGCCGAAATTCAGTTGCCTTTGAATTTCGGGTGATCCCTCTTGAGCATGTATGCTTCTGCTACTTGTTCTACATCAGACTTCTTCCGCAAACGGCGAAACGCTTTGACTCGGTGAGTTTCGCGGCATTCCGACTTCGATGCCCCGGTTGCCGAAATTCAGTTGCCTTTGAATTTCGGGTGATCCCTCTTGAGCATGTATGCTTCTGCTACTTGTTCTACATCAGACTTCTTCCGCAAACGGCGAAACGCTTTGACTCGGTGAGTTTCGCGGCATTCCGACTTCGATGCCCCGGTTGCCGAAATTCAGTTGCCTTTGAATTTCGGGTGATCCCTCTTGAGCATGTATGCTTCTGCTACTTGTTCTACATCAGACTTCTTCCGCAAACGGCGAAACGCTTTGACTCGGTGAGTTTCGCGGCATTCCGACTTCGATGCCCCGGTTGCCGAAATTCAGTTGCCTTTGAATTTCGGGTGATCCCTCTTGAGCATGTATGCTTCTGCTACTTGTTCTACATCAGACTTCTTCCGCAAACGGCGAAACGCTTTGACTCGGTGAGTTTCGCGGCATTCCGACTTCGATGCCCCGGTTGCCGAAATTCAGTTGCCTTTGAATTTCGGGTGATCCCTCTTGAGCATGTATGCTTCTGCTACTTGTTCTACATCAGACTTCTTCCGCAAACGGCGAAACGCTTTGACTCGGTGAGTTTCGCGGCATTCCGACTTCGATGCCCCGGTTGCCGAAATTCAGTTGCCTTTGAATTTCGGGTGATCCCTCTTGAGCATGTATGCTTCTGCTACTTGTTCTACATCAGACTTCTTCCGCAAACGGCGAAACGCTTTGACTCGGTGAGTTTCGCGGCATTCCGACTTCGATGCCCCGGTTGCCGAAATTCAGTTGCCTTTGAATTTCGGGTGATCCCTCTTGAGCATGTATGCTTCTGCTACTTGTTCTACATCAGACTTCTTCCGCAAACGGCGAAACGCTTTGACTCGGTGAGTTTCGCGGCATTCCGACTTCGATGCCCCGGTTGCCGAAATTCAGTTGCCTTTGAATTTCGGGTGATCCCTCTTGAGCATGTATGCTTCTGCTACTTGTTCTACATCAGACTTCTTCCGCAAACGGCGAAACGCTTTGACTCGGTGAGTTTCGCGGCATTCCGACTTCGATGCCCCGGTTGCCGAAATTCAGTTGCCTTTGAATTTCGGGTGATCCCTCTTGAGCATGTATGCTTCTGCTACTTGTTCTACATCAGACTTCTTCCGCAAACGGCGAAACGCTTTGACTCGGTGAGTTTCGCGGCATTCCGACTTCGATGCCCCGGTTGCCGAAATTCAGTTGCCTTTGAATTTCGGGTGATCCCTCTTGAGCATGTATGCTTCTGCTACTTGTTCTACATCAGACTTCTTCCGCAAACGGCGAAACGCTTTGACTCGGTGAGTTTCGCGGCATTCCGACTTCGATGCCCCGGTTGCCGAAATTCAGTTGCCTTTGAATTTCGGGTGATCCCTCTTGAGCATGTATGCTTCTGCTACTTGTTCTACATCAGACTTCTTCCGCAAACGGCGAAACGCTTTGACTCGGTGAGTTTCGCGGCATTCCGACTTCGATGCCCCGGTTGCCGAAATTCAGTTGCCTTTGAATTTCGGGTGATCCCTCTTGAGCATGTATGCTTCTGCTACTTGTTCTACATCAGACTTCTTCCGCAAACGGCGAAACGCTTTGACTCGGTGAGTTTCGCGGCATTCCGACTTCGATGCCCCGGTTGCCGAAATTCAGTTGCCTTTGAATTTCGGGTGATCCCTCTTGAGCATGTATGCTTCTGCTACTTGTTCTACATCAGACTTCTTCCGCAAACGGCGAAACGCTTTGACTCGGTGAGTTTCGCGGCATTCCGACTTCGATGCCCCGGTTGCCGAAATTCAGTTGCCTTTGAATTTCGGGTGATCCCTCTTGAGCATGTATGCTTCTGCTACTTGTTCTACATCAGACTTCTTCCGCAAACGGCGAAACGCTTTGACTCGGTGAGTTTCGCGGCATTCCGACTTCGATGCCCCGGTTGCCGAAATTCAGTTGCCTTTGAATTTCGGGTGATCCCTCTTGAGCATGTATGCTTCTGCTACTTGTTCTACATCAGACTTCTTCCGCAAACGGCGAAACGCTTTGACTCGGTGAGTTTCGCGGCATTCCGACTTCGATGCCCCGGTTGCCGAAATTCAGTTGCCTTTGAATTTCGGGTGATCCCTCTTGAGCATGTATGCTTCTGCTACTTGTTCTACATCAGACTTCTTCCGCAAACGGCGAAACGCTTTGACTCGGTGAGTTTCGCGGCATTCCGACTTCGATGCCCCGGTTGCCGAAATTCAGTTGCCTTTGAATTTCGGGTGATCCCTCTTGAGCATGTATGCTTCTGCTACTTGTTCTACATCAGACTTCTTCCGCAAACGGCGAAACGCTTTGACTCGGTGAGTTTCGCGGCATTCCGACTTCGATGCCCCGGTTGCCGAAATTCAGTTGCCTTTGAATTTCGGGTGATCCCTCTTGAGCATGTATGCTTCTGCTACTTGTTCTACATCAGACTTCTTCCGCAAACGGCGAAACGCTTTGACTCGGTGAGTTTCGCGGCATTCCGACTTCGATGCCCCGGTTGCCGAAATTCAGTTGCCTTTGAATTTCGGGTGATCCCTCTTGAGCATGTATGCTTCTGCTACTTGTTCTACATCAGACTTCTTCCGCAAACGGCGAAACGCTTTGACTCGGTGAGTTTCGCGGCATTCCGACTTCGATGCCCCGGTTGCCGAAATTCAGTTGCCTTTGAATTTCGGGTGATCCCTCTTGAGCATGTATGCTTCTGCTACTTGTTCTACATCAGACTTCTTCCGCAAACGGCGAAACGCTTTGACTCGGTGAGTTTCGCGGCATTCCGACTTCGATGCCCGGTTGCCGAAATTCAGTTGCCTTTGAATTTCGGGTGATCCCTCTTGAGCATGTATGCTTCTGCTACTTGTTCTACATCAGACTTCTTCCGCAAACGGCGAAACGCTTTGACTCGGTGAGTTTCGCGGCATTCCGACTTCGATGCCCGGTTGCCGAAATTCAGTTGCCTTTGAATTTCGGGTGATCCCTCTTGAGCATGTATGCTTCTGCTACTTGTTCTACATCAGACTTCTTCCGCAAACGGCGAAACGCTTTGACTCGGTGAGTTTCGCGGCATTCCGACTTCGATGCCCCGTTGCCGAAATTCAGTTGCCTTTGAATTTCGGGTGATCCCTCTTGAGCATGTATGCTTCTGCTACTTGTTCTACATCAGACTTCTTCCGCAAACGGCGAAACGCTTTGACTCGGTGAGTTTCGCGGCATTCCGACTTCGATGCCCCGGTTGCCGAAATTCAGTTGCCTTTGAATTTCGGGTGATCCCTCTTGAGCATGTATGCTTCTGCTACTTGTTCTACATCAGACTTCTTCCGCAAACGGCGAAACGCTTTGACTCGGTGAGTTTCGCGGCATTCCGACTTCGATGCCCCGGTTGCCGAAATTCAGTTGCCTTTGAATTTCGGGTGATCCCTCTTGAGCATGTATGCTTCTGCTACTTGTTCTACATCAGACTTCTTCCGCAAACGGCGAAACGCTTTGACTCGGTGAGTTTCGCGGCATTCCGACTTCGATGCCCGGTTGCCGAAATTCAGTTGCCTTTGAATTTCGGGTGATCCCTCTTGAGCATGTATGCTTCTGCTACTTGTTCTACATCAGACTTCTTCCGCAAACGGCGAAACGCTTTGACTCGGTGAGTTTCGCGGCATTCCGACTTCGATGCCCCGGTTGCCGAAATTCAGTTGCCTTTGAATTTCGGGTGATCCCTCTTGAGCATGTATGCTTCTGCTACTTGTTCTACATCAGACTTCTTCCGCAAACGGCGAAACGCTTTGACTCGGTGAGTTTCGCGGCATTCCGACTTCGATGCCCGGTTGCCGAAATTCAGTTGCCTTTGAATTTCGGGTGATCCCTCTTGAGCATGTATGCTTCTGCTACTTGTTCTACATCAGACTTCTTCCGCAAACAGCGAAACGCTTTGACTCGGTGAGTTTCGCGGCATTCCGACTTCGATGCCCCGTTGCCGAAATTCAGTTGCCTTTGAATTTCGGGTGATCCCTCTTGAGCATGTATGCTTCTGCTACTTGTTCTACATCAGACTTCTTCCGCAAACGGCGAAACGCTTTGACTCGGTGAGTTTCGCGGCATTCCGACTTCGATGCCCGGTTGCCGAAATTCAGTTGCCTTTGAATTTCGGGTGATCCCTCTTGAGCATGTATGCTTCTGCTACTTGTTCTACATCAGACTTCTTCCGCAAACGGCGAAACGCTTTGACTCGGTGAGTTTCGCGGCATTCCGACTTCGATGCCCCGGTTGCCGAAATTCAGTTGCCTTTGAATTTCGGGTGATCCCTCTTGAGCATGTATGCTTCTGCTACTTGTTCTACATCAGACTTCTTCCGCAAACGGCGAAACGCTTTGACTCGGTGAGTTTCGCGGCATTCCGACTTCGATGCCCCGGTTGCCGAAATTCAGTTGCCTTTGAATTTCGGGTGATCCCTCTTGAGCATGTATGCTTCTGCTACTTGTTCTACATCAACTTCTTCCGCAAACGGCGAAACGCTTTGACTCGGTGAGTTTCGCGGCATTCCGACTTCGATGCCCCGGTTGCCGAAATTCAGTTGCCTTTGAATTTCGGGTGATCCCTCTTGAGCATGTATGCTTCTGCTACTTGTTCTACATCAGACTTCTTCCGCAAACGGCGAAACGCTTTGACTCGGTGAGTTTCGCGGCATTCCGACTTCGATGCCCCGGTTGCCGAAATTCAGTTGCCTTTGAATTTCGGGTGATCCCTCTTGAGCATGTATGCTTCTGCTACTTGTTCTACATCAGACTTCTTCCGCAAACGGCGAAACGCTTTGACTCGGTGAGTTTCGCGGCATTCCGACTTCGATGCCCCGGTTGCCGAAATTCAGTTGCCTTTGAATTTCGGGTGATCCCTCTTGAGCATGTATGCTTCTGCTACTTGTTCTACATCAGACTTCTTCCGCAAACGGCGAAACGCTTTGACTCGGTGAGTTTCGCGGCATTCCGACTTCGATGCCCCGGTTGCCGAAATTCAGTTGCCTTTGAATTTCGGTGATCCCTCTTGAGCATGTATGCTTCTGCTACTTGTTCTACATCAGACTTCTTCCGCAAACGGCGAAACGCTTTGACTCGGTGAGTTTCGCGGCATTCCGACTTCGATGCCCCGGTTGCCGAAATTCAGTTGCCTTTGAATTTCGGGTGATCCCTCTTGAGCATGTATGCTTCTGCTACTTGTTCTACATCACTTCTTCCGCAAAGGCGAAAACGCTTTGACTCGGTGAGTTTCGCGGCATTCATTCCGACTTCGATGCCCCGGTTGCCGAAATTCAGTTGCCTTTGAATTTCGGGTGATCCTCTTGAGCATGTATGCTTCTGCTACTTGTTCTACATCAGACTTCTTCCGCAAACGGCAAACGCTTTGACTCGGTGAGTTTCGCGGCATTCGACTTCGATGCCCCGGTTGCCGAAATTCAAGTTGCCTTTGAATTTCGGGTGATCCTCTTGAGCATGTATGCTTCTGCTACTTGTTCTACATCA
>CM055356.1:2752985-2789088 GCA_029228515.1 Populus alba x Populus x berolinensis | reverse complement strand
TTTCCTTTACTTAGTTAACTTCTTTCTCATTTATGTTCTTATCTTGTTCATTTATGTTTCTTTCTTTCATTATGTTTAGCTAAGTTAATTATGTCAAGGTGAAAAGGGTACACTAATGGTGTAAGAATAAGTATAATATAAACTTAACATGGACCTTAACGTTGGATACTAACATGTTTTATATTTGTTATCTTGTTCACTTTTAATACTTTGCTTGTTAAATGGTTAATCTAGATTTATGTTGTATAACACTTGGTACAACAAATACTTGGTACTTTCATAGCCCATACTGTATGGTATAACCGACACCTGAGCTATGAAAGGGACTTGATTTGTTGTTAACATAAGTTATAATCATGAATGCCTGCCAACATTTACAAGTATTAGCTTTATTCGAATAAGATAACTAATGTAATCATGTTAACAATTTATAATCTGATTGGAACCTCCTTTATGTGTGGTTTCCAATTGAGTAATAAGAGTTTATATTATACTTGTTTGAAGTACCATTAGTGGATCCTCTAACCTTGACATTCGTTTTTATCATTGTTTAATCCTTACATTAATCTTCCAACTCAAAGTTCTCATTAATTTCTTCATCTTCTTCTATTACTACTACTACTACTATTGTTATTATTATTATTGTTATTGTTGTTATTTACATTCTGTAATATATCCCTTTGATCTTTTCATAAACTCAGTATATAGGCTGGAAACCTGTGACCCGGTCTTTTGGATCATTCTCAGGTGTAACAACGCCACGTACTGAGTATTGTAATTATTATTGTTATTATTGTTGTTGTTGTTGTTGTTTTGTTATTTATAATTTATACAATTAACCTCTCTGTGGTTCGACCCCGGTCTTGCCGGGTTATTTATTACTTCGA
The DNA here is from genome assembly GCA_029228515.1 of Populus alba x Populus x berolinensis. Classification (NCBI taxonomy): domain Eukaryota; kingdom Viridiplantae; phylum Streptophyta; class Magnoliopsida; order Malpighiales; family Salicaceae; genus Populus; species Populus alba x Populus x berolinensis. The sequence goes on along the minus strand of CM055356.1, from coordinate 2,788,201 downwards.
CACTCCTGCACTTGGGAAAAGACATCAAGCTTTTGGTCGTGTCACTTCTGGAAACGCCGAAACGCTTTGACTCGGTGAGTTTCGCGGCATTCCCACTTCGATGCCCCGGTTGCCGAAATTCAGTTCCTTTGAATTTCGGGTGATCCCTCTTGAGCATGTATGCTTCCGCTACTTGTTCTACATCAGACTTCTTCCGCAAACGGCGAAACGCTTTGACTGGGTGAGTTTCGCGGCATTCCGACTTCGATGCCCCGGTTGCCGAAATTCAGTTGCCTTTGAATTTCGGGTGATCCCTCTTGAGCATGTATGCTTCTGCTACTTGTTCTACATCAGACTTCTCTGGCAAACGGCAAAACGCTTTGACTCAGAGTTTCGCGGCATTCCGACTTCGATGCCCCTGTGCCCGAAATTCAGTTGCCTTTGAATTTTCGGGTGATCCCTCTTGAGCATGTTTGCTTCCGCTACTTGTTCTACATCTGACAACTTTCCGCAAACGGCGAAAACGCTTTGACTCGGTGAGTTTCGCGGGAAGTTCCAACGTCGATGCTCTGTTGCCGAAATTCCGTTGCCGTTGAATTTCGGGTGATCCATCTTGTGCATGTACGCTTCTGCCACTTGTTCTACATCAGACTTCTTCCACAAACTCCGTAACGCTTTGACTCGGTGAGTTTCGCGACATTTCGACTTCGATGCCCCGGTTGCCGAAATTCAGTTGCCTTTTAATTTCGATTGATCACCTTTTGAGCATGTATGCTTCCCTACTTTTTCTACATCATCTTCTTCCGCAAACGGCGAAAGTCTTTGACTCGGAGAGTTGCGCGGCATTCCGACTTCGATGCCCCATGTCTGCCTAAATTTCGTTGCCTTTGAATTTTCGGTGATCCCTCTTGAGCATGTATGCTTCCTGCTAGTTGTTCTACATCAGACAACTTCCGTAAACGGCGAAACGCTTTGACTAATGTGTTTCGCGGGATCCCAACGTCGATGCCTCCGTTTGCCGAAATTTATTTGCCTTTGAATTTCGGATAATCGATCTTGAGCATGTATGCTTCAACTATACTTGTTCTACATCAGACTTCTTCTGCAAACGGCAAAACGCTTTGACTCGGTGATTTTCGCGACCTCCGACTTCGATGCCCCTTTTGCCGAAATTCAGTTGCCTTTGAATTTCGGGTGATCCCTCTTGAGCATGTATGCTTCTGCTACTTTTTCTACATCTGACTTCTTTCGCAAACGGCGAAACGCTTTGACTCGGTGAGTTTCGCGGCATTCCGACTTCGATCCCCGGTTGCCGAAATTCAGTTGCCTTTGAATTTCGGGTGATCCCTCTTGAGCATGTATGCTTCTGCTACTTGTTCTACATCAGACTTCTTCCGCAAACGGCGAAACGCTTTGACTCGGTGAGTTTCGCGGCATTCCGACTTCGATGCCCCGGTTGCCGAAATTCAGTTGCCTTTGAATTTCGGGTGATCCCTCTTGAGCATGTATGCTTCTGCTACTTGTTCTACATCAGACTTCTTCCGCAAACGGCGAAACGCTTTGACTCGGTGAGTTTCGCGGCATTCCGACTTCGATGCCCCGGTTGCCGAAATTCAGTTGCCTTTGAATTTCGGGTGATCCCTCTTGAGCATGGCATGCTTCTGCTACCTGTTGATTTACATCAGACTCTCTTCTAAACGGCGAACGAAACGCTTTGACTCGGTGAGTTTCGCGCCATTCCGACTTCGTTGCCCCCGGATCTGCCGAGATTCAGTTTGCTTTGAGTTTCGCGGGGATCCCTCTTGAGCATGTATGCTTTCGCTACTTTGTTCTACATCAGACAAACTTCCGCAAACGGGCGAAACGCTTTGACTCGGAGAGTTTCGCGGCAATTCCGACTTCGACTGCCCCGGTTCGCACCGAAATTCATTTGCCTTTTGTATTTCGGGGTGTTCCATCTTGAGCATGTCATGTTTCCGCTACTTGTTCTACATCAGACAAGTTCCGCAAATACGGCCGAAAACGCTTTGACTCGGTTGCAGTTTTAGTTGGCATTTCGACATCAATGCCTCTGTTGCCGAAATTCAGTTAGCCTTTGAATTTAGGGTGATCCCTCTTGAGCATGTATGCTTCCGCTACTTGTTCTACATCAGACAAACCTACGCAAAAAAAAAACCGGGGGGGGCGGAACGCTTTGACTCGTGAGAGTTTCGCGGCAATCCGACCTCGATGCCCCGGTTGCCGACATTCAGTTGCCTTTGAATTTTTGGGTGATCCCTCTTTGAGCAAGTATGCTTCCGCTACTTAGTTCTACATCAGACTTCTTACGAATTCGGTGACAGGGGGCCGGACCTTTGACTCGATGAGTTTCGCGGCATTCCGACTTCGATTGCCCCGGTTGCCGAAATTCAGTTGCCTTTGAATTTCGGGTGATCCATCTTGAGCATGTATGCTTCCGCTAACTTCTTACTACATCAGACAAGTTCCGCATAAACGGCGAAACGCTTTGACTCGGTGAGTTTCGCCGGCATTCCGACATCAACGCCTCTGCTGCCGAAATTCAGTTGCCTTTGGAATTTCGGGTTGAATTCCCTCCTTGCGCATGTATGCTTCTCGCTACTTGTTTCTACATCAGACTTCTTCCGCAAACGGCGGAAAGGCTTTGACTCGGTGACCTTTCGCGGCATTCCGCCTTCCGATGGCCCGGTTGCCGAAATTCAGAGTTGCCTTGGAGTTTTGGCCTGATCCCATCTTGAAGCTTGTGTGGGTTCCACTACTTGTTCTACATTCATACTTCTTCCTCAAACGGACGAACCGCTTTGACTCGGTGAGTTCTCGCGGCATTCCGACTTTGGATGCCCCGGTTGCCGAAATTCAGTTGCCTATGAATTATAGGGTGTTCCCTCTTGAGTATGTTATTGCCTTCCTCTACTCACTGTTCTACATCAGGAGCAACTTCCGCTAATCGGCGAAACGCTTTGACTCGGAGAGTTTCGCGGGCAATCCGATCTTCGGATGCCTCCGGTGTGACGAAATTCAGTTGCCTATGAATTTCGGTCGTGATTCCTAATTGAGCATGTATGCTTACGCTACTTGGTTCTATATCAGACAAATTCCGCAAACACAAAAAAAAACATCAAAGGCGGAAACCGCTTTGACTCGGAGAGTTTCCCGGCAATACGACTTCGATTGCCCGGTTGCCGAAATTCAGTTGCCCTTTGATTTTCGGGTTGATTCCTCTTGAGCATGTGTGGTTCCACTACTTGTTCTACATCATACTTCTTCCTCAAACCGGCGAAAAGCTTTGACTCGGTGAGTTTCGCGGCATTCCGACTTCGATGCCCGGTTGCCGAATTCTGTTGCCTTTGAATTTCGGGTGATCCATCTTGAGCATGGATGCTTCCGCTACCTGTTGTACATCAGACTTCTTCTCGCAAACGGCCTAAAGGCTTTGACTCGATGAGTTTCGCTGGCATTCCGACTTCGATGCCCCGGTTGCCGGTAATTCAGTTGCCTTTTGCAATTTTCGGCGTGATCCATCTTGAGCATGTATGCTTTCGCCTACTTGTTCTAACATCAGACAAGTTCAGCAAAACGAGCGAAACGCTTTGACTCGGTGAGTTTCGCGGCATTACGATTTCGATTCTGGCCTCCTGTTGCCGAAATTAAGTTGCCTTTGAATTTCGGGTGATCCATCTTCAGCATGCATGCATTCCGCTACATGTTCTACATCAGAAACTTCCGCAAACGGAGAAAAACGCTATGACTCGGTGAGGTTTTCGCGGCATTCCGACTTCGATGCCCGAGTCTGCCGAAATTCAGTTGCCTTTGAATTTCGTAGTGATCCCTCTTGAGAATGTATGCTTCCGTCTACTTGTTCGACATCATACTTCTTCTTTCAAACGGTGTTGAACGCTTTGACTCGGTGAGTTTCGCGGCATTCGAACTTCGATGCCCCGGTTGCCAAAATTCAGTTGCCTTTGAAATTTAGGCATGTTGATCCTTCTTGAGCATGTATGCTTCTGCTACTTGTTCTACATCAGACAAGTTCCGCAAACGGCGAAACGCTTTTGACCTCGTGGTGAGTTTCGTCGGCTTTCCGACATCAATGCCTCTGTTGCCGAAATTCAGTTGCCTGTGAATTTCGGGTGATCTTTGTGGTGTGTGTGTGTGTGTGTGGTATCGTTCCGCTACTTGTTCTACATCAGACAACTTCCGCAAACGGCGAATCGCTTTGACTCGTAGATAGAGTTTCGCGGCAATCCGACTTCGATGCCCCGGTTGCCGAAATTCATTTGCATTTGAATTTCGGGTGATCCCTCTGGAGCAATGTGTGGTTCCACTAATTGTTCTACATCAGACTAGTCTTCCTTCATACGGCGAAAACGCTTTTGACTCTGGTGAGTTTCGCGGCATTCCGACTTTCGATGCCCCGGTTGCTTGAAAATTCAGTTGCCTTTGATTTTCGGGTGTTACCCACTTGAGCATGTTATGCTTACCGCTACCTGTTGGACATCCGACTTCTTCCGCAAACGGCCGAAAAGATTGGAACTCGAGTAAGTTTCGCCGGCATTACGACTACGATGCCCCGGTTGCCGCAATTCAGTTGCCTTTGAAATTTCGGGTGATCCCTCTTGAGCATGTTTGCTTACCGATCCTGTTGTACATCAGACTTCTTCCGCAAACGGTGTGACAGGCTTTGCCGCGATGAGTTGTCGCGGGGCATTCCGACTTCGATTGCCCCGGTTGCCGAAATTCAGTTGCCTTTGCAATTTCGGGTGATCCATCTTGAGCATGTATGCTTCTGCTACTTGTTCTACATCAGACAAGTTCCGCCAACGGCGAATCGCTTTGACTCGGTTGAGTCATCGCCGGCCATCTCCTAACATCAATGCCTCTGGTTGCCGAAATTCAGTTGCCTGTGTAGTTCGGGTGATCCATATTTGAGCATGTATGGCTTCCGCTACCTGTGTTGCATCAGACTTCTTCCTCAAACGCGCCAGAAATAGCTTTGACTCGGTGTGTTTTCGCGCGCATTACGACTACGATGCCCCAGTTTGCCGCAATTCAGTTGCCCTTTGGATTTCGGGTGTTCCATCTTGAGCACTGTAGGCTTCTGATACCTGGTTGTACATCAAAGACTTCTTCCGATAACGGTGTACAGGCTTTGACTCGATGAGTTTCGCGGCATTCCGACTACGATGCCACCGGTTTGCCGAAATTCCGGTTGCCTTTGAATTTCGGGGTGATCCATCTTGAGCATGTATGCTTCTGCTACTTGTTCTACATCAGACAGTTCCGCCAAACGGCGTAAACGCTTTGAATCGGTGAGTTTCGCGGCAATCCGAATAAATGCCTCTGCTGCCGAAATGCAGTTGCCTTTGATTGTCGGTTTGATCCCTCTTGAGCATGTATGCTTCCGCTACTTGTTCTACATCAGACTTCTTCCGCAAACGGCGTAAACGCTTTGACTCGGTAGGTTTCGCGGCAATCCGACTTCGATTGCCCCGGTTGCCGAAATTTACAGTTGCCTTTGAATTCTAGGGTGCTCCCTCTTGAGCTTGTGTGGTCTCCTCACGACTTGGATTCTACATCATTCGTCATTCTCAAACGGCGAAACGCTTTGACTCGGTGTTGTTTCGCTGACTTCCGACTTCGATGGCCCCCGGTTGCTGATATTCAGTTGCCATTTTGACGTGCGGGGTGGATCCCTCTTGAGCATTGTATGCTTCCGCTACCCTTGTTTTGTACATCGAACTTTCTTCCTCTAAAAGGCCGCTAACGCTTTGACTCGGTGAGTTTATCGCGGCATTCCGACTTCGATGCCCCGGTTGCCGAAAGTCAGTTTCCTTTGAATTTCGGGTGATCCCGCTTGTGCATGTATGCTTTCGCTACTTGTTCTAACATCATAACTTCTTCTTCAAACGGTGATATGAATGAAACGCTTTGATATCGGTGAGTTTCGCGGTCATTCCGACTTCGATGCCCCGGTTGCCAAAAATTCAGTTGCCTTTGAATTTCGGGTGTGTCCATCTTGAGACATGTATGCTTCTGCTACTTGTTCTACATCAAGACAAGTTTCCGCAATCGGTCGAAACGCTTTGACTCGGTGAGTTTCGTGGCATTCCGACATCAATGCCTCTGTTGCCGAAATTCAGTTGCCTGTGAATTTCGGTGTGTGATCCCTCTTGAGCATGTTTTGCTTCCGGCTACTTGTTCTACATCAGGCAACTTCCGACATAACGGTCGAAACGCTTTGACTAGTAGCTGTTTCCGCGGCAATCCGACTTCGATGCCCCGGTTGCCGAAATTCAGTTGCCTTTGAATTTCGTAGCGTGATCCCTCTTGAGCATGTGTGGTTCACTACTTGTTCTACTTCTACGTCCTTCCTCAAACGGCGAATCGCTTTGACTCGGTGATGTTTAGCGGCATTCCGATTATTTCGAAGCCCCGGTTGCTGAAATTATGTTGCCTTTGAATTTCGGGTGATCCCTCTTGAGCATGTATGCTTCACGTCTACTTGTTGATACATAAGACTTCTTTCCTCAAACGGCGAATCGGCCTTGACTCGGTGAGTAGTTCGCGGCATTCTTCCTGACTACGATGCCCCCGGTTGCCGCAATATCAGTTGCCTTTGAATTCCGTGTGTCGTAATCCCTCTTCGCCTGTATGCTTCTGCTACTTGTTCTACATCAGACTTCTTCCGCAAACGGCGAAACGCTTTGACTCGGTGAGTTTCGCGGCATTCCGACTTCGATGCCCCGGTTGCCGAAATTCAGTTGCCTTTGAATTTCGGGTGATCCCTCTTGAGCATGTATGCTTCTGCTACTTGTTCTACATCAGACTTCTTCCGCAAACGGCGAAACGCTTTGACTCGGTGAGTTTCGCGGCATTCCGACTTCGATGCCCCGGTTGCCGAAATTCAGTTGCCTTTGAATTTCGGGTGATCCCTCTTGAGCATGTATGCTTCTGCTACTTGTTCTACATCAGACTTCTTCCGCAAACGGCGAAACGCTTTGACTCGGTGAGTTTCGCGGCATTCCGACTTCGATGCCCCGGTTGCCGAAATTCAGTTGCCTTTGAATTTCGGGTGATCCCTCTTGAGCATGTATGCTTCTGCTACTTGTTCTACATCAGACTTCTTCCGCAAACGGCGAAACGCTTTGACTCGGTGAGTTTCGCGGCATTCCGACTTCGATGCCCCGGTTGCCGAAATTCAGTTGCCTTTGAATTTCGGGTGATCCCTCTTGAGCATGTATGCTTCTGCTACTTGTTCTACATCAGACTTCTTCCGCAAACGGCGAAACGCTTTGACTCGGTGAGTTTCGCGGCATTCCGACTTCGATGCCCCGTTGCCGAAATTCAGTTGCCTTTGAATTTCGGGTGATCCCTCTTGAGCATGTATGCTTCTGCTACTTGTTCTACATCAGACTTCTTCCGCAAACGGCGAAACGCTTTGACTCGGTGAGTTTCGCGGCATTCCGACTTCGATGCCCCGGTTGCCGAAATTCAGTTGCCTTTGAATTTCGGGTGATCCCTCTTGAGCATGTATGCTTCTGCTACTTGTTCTACATCAGACTTCTTCCGCAAACGGCGAAACGCTTTGACTCGGTGAGTTTCGCGGCATTCCGACTTCGATGCCCCGGTTGCCGAAATTCAGTTGCCTTTGAATTTCGGGTGATCCCTCTTGAGCATGTATGCTTCTGCTACTTGTTCTACATCAGACTTCTTCCGCAAACGGCGAAACGCTTTGACTCGGTGAGTTTCGCGGCATTCCGACTTCGATGCCCCGGTTGCCGAAATTCAGTTGCCTTTGAATTTCGGGTGATCCCTCTTGAGCATGTATGCTTCTGCTACTTGTTCTACATCAGACTTCTTCCGCAAACGGCGAAACGCTTTGACTCGGTGAGTTTCGCGGCATTCCGACTTCGATGCCCCGGTTGCCGAAATTCAGTTGCCTTTGAATTTCGGGTGATCCCTCTTGAGCATGTATGCTTCTGCTACTTGTTCTACATCAGACTTCTTCCGCAAACGGCGAAACGCTTTGACTCGGTGAGTTTCGCGGCATTCCGACTTCGATGCCCCGGTTGCCGAAATTCAGTTGCCTTTGAATTTCGGGTGATCCCTCTTGAGCATGTATGCTTCTGCTACTTGTTCTACATCAGACTTCTTCCGCAAACGGCGAAACGCTTTGACTCGGTGAGTTTCGCGGCATTCCGACTTCGATGCCCCGGTTGCCGAAATTCAGTTGCCTTTGAATTTCGGGTGATCCCTCTTGAGCATGTATGCTTCTGCTACTTGTTCTACATCAGACTTCTTCCGCAAACGGCGAAACGCTTTGACTCGGTGAGTTTCGCGGCATTCCGACTTCGATGCCCCGGTTGCCGAAATTCAGTTGCCTTTGAATTTCGGGTGATCCCTCTTGAGCATGTATGCTTCTGCTACTTGTTCTACATCAGACTTCTTCCGCAAACGGCGAAACGCTTTGACTCGGTGAGTTTCGCGGCATTCCGACTTCGATGCCCCGGTTGCCGAAATTCAGTTGCCTTTGAATTTCGGGTGATCCCTCTTGAGCATGTATGCTTCTGCTACTTGTTCTACATCAGACTTCTTCCGCAAACGGCGAAACGCTTTGACTCGGTGAGTTTCGCGGCATTCCGACTTCGATGCCCCGGTTGCCGAAATTCAGTTGCCTTTGAATTTCGGGTGATCCCTCTTGAGCATGTATGCTTCTGCTACTTGTTCTACATCAGACTTCTTCCGCAAACGGCGAAACGCTTTGACTCGGTGAGTTTCGCGGCATTCCGACTTCGATGCCCCGGTTGCCGAAATTCAGTTGCCTTTGAATTTCGGGTGATCCCTCTTGAGCATGTATGCTTCTGCTACTTGTTCTACATCAGACTTCTTCCGCAAACGGCGAAACGCTTTGACTCGGTGAGTTTCGCGGCATTCCGACTTCGATGCCCCGGTTGCCGAAATTCAGTTGCCTTTGAATTTCGGGTGATCCCTCTTGAGCATGTATGCTTCTGCTACTTGTTCTACATCAGACTTCTTCCGCAAACGGCGAAACGCTTTGACTCGGTGAGTTTCGCGGCATTCCGACTTCGATGCCCCGGTTGCCGAAATTCAGTTGCCTTTGAATTTCGGGTGATCCCTCTTGAGCATGTATGCTTCTGCTACTTGTTCTACATCAGACTTCTTCCGCAAACGGCGAAACGCTTTGACTCGGTGAGTTTCGCGGCATTCCGACTTCGATGCCCCGGTTGCCGAAATTCAGTTGCCTTTGAATTTCGGGTGATCCCTCTTGAGCATGTATGCTTCTGCTACTTGTTCTACATCAGACTTCTTCCGCAAACGGCGAAACGCTTTGACTCGGTGAGTTTCGCGGCATTCCGACTTCGATGCCCCGGTTGCCGAAATTCAGTTGCCTTTGAATTTCGGGTGATCCCTCTTGAGCATGTATGCTTCTGCTACTTGTTCTACATCAGACTTCTTCCGCAAACGGCGAAACGCTTTGACTCGGTGAGTTTCGCGGCATTCCGACTTCGATGCCCTTGTTGCCTTTGAATTTCGGGTGATCCCTCTTGAGCATGTATGCTTCTGCTACTTGTTCTACATCAGACTTCTTCCGCAAACGGCGAAACGCTTTGACTCGGTGAGTTTCGCGGCATTCCGACTTCGATGCCCCGGTTGCCGAAATTCAGTTGCCTTTGAATTTCGGGTGATCCCTCTTGAGCATGTATGCTTCTGCTACTTGTTCTACATCAGACTTCTTCCGCAAACGGCGAAACGCTTTGACTCGGTGAGTTTCGCGGCATTCCGACTTCGATGCCCCGGTTGCCGAAATTCAGTTGCCTTTGAATTTCGGGTGATCCCTCTTGAGCATGTATGCTTCTGCTACTTGTTCTACATCAGACTTCTTCCGCAAACGGCGAAACGCTTTGACTCGGTGAGTTTCGCGGCATTCCGACTTCGATGCCCCGGTTGCCGAAATTCAGTTGCCTTTGAATTTCGGGTGATCCCTCTTGAGCATGTATGCTTCTGCTACTTGTTCTACATCAGACTTCTTCCGCAAACGGCGAAACGCTTTGACTCGGTGAGTTTCGCGGCATTCCGACTTCGATGCCCCGGTTGCCGAAATTCAGTTGCCTTTGAATTTCGGGTGATCCCTCTTGAGCATGTATGCTTCTGCTACTTGTTCTACATCAGACTTCTTCCGCAAACGGCGAAACGCTTTGACTCGGTGAGTTTCGCGGCATTCCGACTTCGATGCCCCGGTTGCCGAAATTCAGTTGCCTTTGAATTTCGGGTGATCCCTCTTGAGCATGTATGCTTCTGCTACTTGTTCTACATCAGACTTCTTCCGCAAACGGCGAAACGCTTTGACTCGGTGAGTTTCGCGGCATTCCGACTTCGATGCCCCGGTTGCCGAAATTCAGTTGCCTTTGAATTTCGGGTGATCCCTCTTGAGCATGTATGCTTCTGCTACTTGTTCTACATCAGACTTCTTCCGCAAACGGCGAAACGCTTTGACTCGGTGAGTTTCGCGGCATTCCGACTTCGATGCCCCGGTTGCCGAAATTCAGTTGCCTTTGAATTTCGGGTGATCCCTCTTGAGCATGTATGCTTCTGCTACTTGTTCTACATCAGACTTCTTCCGCAAACGGCGAAACGCTTTGACTCGGTGAGTTTCGCGGCATTCCGACTTCGATGCCCCGGTTGCCGAAATTCAGTTGCCTTTGAATTTCGGGTGATCCCTCTTGAGCATGTATGCTTCTGCTACTTGTTCTACATCAGACTTCTTCCGCAAACGGCGAAACGCTTTGACTCGGTGAGTTTCGCGGCATTCCGACTTCGATGCCCCGGTTGCCGAAATTCAGTTGCCTTTGAATTTCGGGTGATCCCTCTTGAGCATGTATGCTTCTGCTACTTGTTCTACATCAGACTTCTTCCGCAAACGGCGAAACGCTTTGACTCGGTGAGTTTCGCGGCATTCCGACTTCGATGCCCCGGTTGCCGAAATTCAGTTGCCTTTGAATTTCGGGTGATCCCTCTTGAGCATGTATGCTTCTGCTACTTGTTCTACATCAGACTTCTTCCGCAAACGGCGAAACGCTTTGACTCGGTGAGTTTCGCGGCATTCCGACTTCGATGCCCCGGTTGCCGAAATTCAGTTGCCTTTGAATTTCGGGTGATCCCTCTTGAGCATGTATGCTTCTGCTACTTGTTCTACATCAGACTTCTTCCGCAAACGGCGAAACGCTTTGACTCGGTGAGTTTCGCGGCATTCCGACTTCGATGCCCCGTTGCCGAAATTCAGTTGCCTTTGAATTTCGGGTGATCCCTCTTGAGCATGTATGCTTCTGCTACTTGTTCTACATCAGACTTCTTCCGCAAACGGCGAAACGCTTTGACTCGGTGAGTTTCGCGGCATTCCGACTTCGATGCCCCGGTTGCCGAAATTCAGTTGCCTTTGAATTTCGGGTGATCCCTCTTGAGCATGTATGCTTCTGCTACTTGTTCTACATCAGACTTCTTCCGCAAACGGCGAAACGCTTTGACTCGGTGAGTTTCGCGGCATTCCGACTTCGATGCCCCGGTTGCCGAAATTCAGTTGCCTTTGAATTTCGGGTGATCCCTCTTGAGCATGTATGCTTCTGCTACTTGTTCTACATCAGACTTCTTCCGCAAACGGCGAAACGCTTTGACTCGGTGAGTTTCGCGGCATTCCGACTTCGATGCCCCGGTTGCCGAAATTCAGTTGCCTTTGAATTTCGGGTGATCCCTCTTGAGCATGTATGCTTCTGCTACTTGTTCTACATCAGACTTCTTCCGCAAACGGCGAAACGCTTTGACTCGGTGAGTTTCGCGGCATTCCGACTTCGATGCCCCGGTTGCCGAAATTCAGTTGCCTTTGAATTTCGGGTGATCCCTCTTGAGCATGTATGCTTCTGCTACTTGTTCTACATCAGACTTCTTCCGCAAACGGCGAAACGCTTTGACTCGGTGAGTTTCGCGGCATTCCGACTTCGATGCCCCGGTTGCCGAAATTCAGTTGCCTTTGAATTTCGGGTGATCCCTCTTGAGCATGTATGCTTCTGCTACTTGTTCTACATCAGACTTCTTCCGCAAACGGCGAAACGCTTTGACTCGGTGAGTTTCGCGGCATTCCGACTTCGATGCCCCGGTTGCCGAAATTCAGTTGCCTTTGAATTTCGGGTGATCCCTCTTGAGCATGTATGCTTCTGCTACTTGTTCTACATCAGACTTCTTCCGCAAACGGCGAAACGCTTTGACTCGGTGAGTTTCGCGGCATTCCGACTTCGATGCCCCGGTTGCCGAAATTCAGTTGCCTTTGAATTTCGGGTGATCCCTCTTGAGCATGTATGCTTCTGCTACTTGTTCTACATCAGACTTCTTCCGCAAACGGCGAAACGCTTTGACTCGGTGAGTTTCGCGGCATTCCGACTTCGATGCCCCGGTTGCCGAAATTCAGTTGCCTTTGAATTTCGGGTGATCCCTCTTGAGCATGTATGCTTCTGCTACTTGTTCTACATCAGACTTCTTCCGCAAACGGCGAAACGCTTTGACTCGGTGAGTTTCGCGGCATTCCGACTTCGATGCCCCGGTTGCCGAAATTCAGTTGCCTTTGAATTTCGGGTGATCCCTCTTGAGCATGTATGCTTCTGCTACTTGTTCTACATCAGACTTCTTCCGCAAACGGCGAAACGCTTTGACTCGGTGAGTTTCGCGGCATTCCGACTTCGATGCCCCGGTTGCCGAAATTCAGTTGCCTTTGAATTTCGGGTGATCCCTCTTGAGCATGTATGCTTCTGCTACTTGTTCTACATCAGACTTCTTCCGCAAACGGCGAAACGCTTTGACTCGGTGAGTTTCGCGGCATTCCGACTTCGATGCCCCGGTTGCCGAAATTCAGTTGCCTTTGAATTTCGGGTGATCCCTCTTGAGCATGTATGCTTCTGCTACTTGTTCTACATCAGACTTCTTCCGCAAACGGCGAAACGCTTTGACTCGGTGAGTTTCGCGGCATTCCGACTTCGATGCCCCGGTTGCCGAAATTCAGTTGCCTTTGAATTTCGGGTGATCCCTCTTGAGCATGTATGCTTCTGCTACTTGTTCTACATCAGACTTCTTCCGCAAACGGCGAAACGCTTTGACTCGGTGAGTTTCGCGGCATTCCGACTTCGATGCCCCGGTTGCCGAAATTCAGTTGCCTTTGAATTTCGGGTGATCCCTCTTGAGCATGTATGCTTCTGCTACTTGTTCTACATCAGACTTCTTCCGCAAACGGCGAAACGCTTTGACTCGGTGAGTTTCGCGGCATTCCGACTTCGATGCCCCGGTTGCCGAAATTCAGTTGCCTTTGAATTTCGGGTGATCCCTCTTGAGCATGTATGCTTCTGCTACTTGTTCTACATCAGACTTCTTCCGCAAACGGCGAAACGCTTTGACTCGGTGAGTTTCGCGGCATTCCGACTTCGATGCCCCGGTTGCCGAAATTCAGTTGCCTTTGAATTTCGGGTGATCCCTCTTGAGCATGTATGCTTCTGCTACTTGTTCTACATCAGACTTCTTCCGCAAACGGCGAAACGCTTTGACTCGGTGAGTTTCGCGGCATTCCGACTTCGATGCCCCGGTTGCCGAAATTCAGTTGCCTTTGAATTTCGGGTGATCCCTCTTGAGCATGTATGCTTCTGCTACTTGTTCTACATCAGACTTCTTCCGCAAACGGCGAAACGCTTTGACTCGGTGAGTTTCGCGGCATTCCGACTTCGATGCCCCGGTTGCCGAAATTCAGTTGCCTTTGAATTTCGGGTGATCCCTCTTGAGCATGTATGCTTCTGCTACTTGTTCTACATCAGACTTCTTCCGCAAACGGCGAAACGCTTTGACTCGGTGAGTTTCGCGGCATTCCGACTTCGATGCCCCGGTTGCCGAAATTCAGTTGCCTTTGAATTTCGGGTGATCCCTCTTGAGCATGTATGCTTCTGCTACTTGTTCTACATCAGACTTCTTCCGCAAACGGCGAAACGCTTTGACTCGGTGAGTTTCGCGGCATTCCGACTTCGATGCCCCGGTTGCCGAAATTCAGTTGCCTTTGAATTTCGGGTGATCCCTCTTGAGCATGTATGCTTCTGCTACTTGTTCTACATCAGACTTCTTCCGCAAACGGCGAAACGCTTTGACTCGGTGAGTTTCGCGGCATTCCGACTTCGATGCCCCGGTTGCCGAAATTCAGTTGCCTTTGAATTTCGGGTGATCCCTCTTGAGCATGTATGCTTCTGCTACTTGTTCTACATCAGACTTCTTCCGCAAACGGCGAAACGCTTTGACTCGGTGAGTTTCGCGGCATTCCGACTTCGATGCCCCGGTTGCCGAAATTCAGTTGCCTTTGAATTTCGGGTGATCCCTCTTGAGCATGTATGCTTCTGCTACTTGTTCTACATCAGACTTCTTCCGCAAACGGCGAAACGCTTTGACTCGGTGAGTTTCGCGGCATTCCGACTTCGATGCCCCGGTTGCCGAAATTCAGTTGCCTTTGAATTTCGGGTGATCCCTCTTGAGCATGTATGCTTCTGCTACTTGTTCTACATCAGACTTCTTCCGCAAACGGCGAAACGCTTTGACTCGGTGAGTTTCGCGGCATTCCGACTTCGATGCCCCGGTTGCCGAAATTCAGTTGCCTTTGAATTTCGGGTGATCCCTCTTGAGCATGTATGCTTCTGCTACTTGTTCTACATCAGACTTCTTCCGCAAACGGCGAAACGCTTTGACTCGGTGAGTTTCGCGGCATTCCGACTTCGATGCCCCGGTTGCCGAAATTCAGTTGCCTTTGAATTTCGGGTGATCCCTCTTGAGCATGTATGCTTCTGCTACTTGTTCTACATCAGACTTCTTCCGCAAACGGCGAAACGCTTTGACTCGGTGAGTTTCGCGGCATTCCGACTTCGATGCCCCGGTTGCCGAAATTCAGTTGCCTTTGAATTTCGGGTGATCCCTCTTGAGCATGTATGCTTCTGCTACTTGTTCTACATCAGACTTCTTCCGCAAACGGCGAAACGCTTTGACTCGGTGAGTTTCGCGGCATTCCGACTTCGATGCCCCGGTTGCCGAAATTCAGTTGCCTTTGAATTTCGGGTGATCCCTCTTGAGCATGTATGCTTCTGCTACTTGTTCTACATCAGACTTCTTCCGCAAACGGCGAAACGCTTTGACTCGGTGAGTTTCGCGGCATTCCGACTTCGATGCCCCGGTTGCCGAAATTCAGTTGCCTTTGAATTTCGGGTGATCCCTCTTGAGCATGTATGCTTCTGCTACTTGTTCTACATCAGACTTCTTCCGCAAACGGCGAAACGCTTTGACTCGGTGAGTTTCGCGGCATTCCGACTTCGATGCCCCGGTTGCCGAAATTCAGTTGCCTTTGAATTTCGGGTGATCCCTCTTGAGCATGTATGCTTCTGCTACTTGTTCTACATCAGACTTCTTCCGCAAACGGCGAAACGCTTTGACTCGGTGAGTTTCGCGGCATTCCGACTTCGATGCCCCGGTTGCCGAAATTCAGTTGCCTTTGAATTTCGGGTGATCCCTCTTGAGCATGTATGCTTCTGCTACTTGTTCTACATCAGACTTCTTCCGCAAACGGCGAAACGCTTTGACTCGGTGAGTTTCGCGGCATTCCGACTTCGATGCCCCGGTTGCCGAAATTCAGTTGCCTTTGAATTTCGGGTGATCCCTCTTGAGCATGTATGCTTCTGCTACTTGTTCTACATCAGACTTCTTCCGCAAACGGCGAAACGCTTTGACTCGGTGAGTTTCGCGGCATTCCGACTTCGATGCCCCGGTTGCCGAAATTCAGTTGCCTTTGAATTTCGGGTGATCCCTCTTGAGCATGTATGCTTCTGCTACTTGTTCTACATCAGACTTCTTCCGCAAACGGCGAAACGCTTTGACTCGGTGAGTTTCGCGGCATTCCGACTTCGATGCCCCGGTTGCCGAAATTCAGTTGCCTTTGAATTTCGGGTGATCCCTCTTGAGCATGTATGCTTCTGCTACTTGTTCTACATCAGACTTCTTCCGCAAACGGCGAAACGCTTTGACTCGGTGAGTTTCGCGGCATTCCGACTTCGATGCCCCGGTTGCCGAAATTCAGTTGCCTTTGAATTTCGGGTGATCCCTCTTGAGCATGTATGCTTCTGCTACTTGTTCTACATCAGACTTCTTCCGCAAACGGCGAAACGCTTTGACTCGGTGAGTTTCGCGGCATTCCGACTTCGATGCCCCGGTTGCCGAAATTCAGTTGCCTTTGAATTTCGGGTGATCCCTCTTGAGCATGTATGCTTCTGCTACTTGTTCTACATCAGACTTCTTCCGCAAACGGCGAAACGCTTTGACTCGGTGAGTTTCGCGGCATTCCGACTTCGATGCCCCGGTTGCCGAAATTCAGTTGCCTTTGAATTTCGGGTGATCCCTCTTGAGCATGTATGCTTCTGCTACTTGTTCTACATCAGACTTCTTCCGCAAACGGCGAAACGCTTTGACTCGGTGAGTTTCGCGGCATTCCGACTTCGATGCCCCGGTTGCCGAAATTCAGTTGCCTTTGAATTTCGGGTGATCCCTCTTGAGCATGTATGCTTCTGCTACTTGTTCTACATCAGACTTCTTCCGCAAACGGCGAAACGCTTTGACTCGGTGAGTTTCGCGGCATTCCGACTTCGATGCCCCGGTTGCCGAAATTCAGTTGCCTTTGAATTTCGGGTGATCCCTCTTGAGCATGTATGCTTCTGCTACTTGTTCTACATCAGACTTCTTCCGCAAACGGCGAAACGCTTTGACTCGGTGAGTTTCGCGGCATTCCGACTTCGATGCCCCGGTTGCCGAAATTCAGTTGCCTTTGAATTTCGGGTGATCCCTCTTGAGCATGTATGCTTCTGCTACTTGTTCTACATCAGACTTCTTCCGCAAACGGCGAAACGCTTTGACTCGGTGAGTTTCGCGGCATTCCGACTTCGATGCCCCGGTTGCCGAAATTCAGTTGCCTTTGAATTTCGGGTGATCCCTCTTGAGCATGTATGCTTCTGCTACTTGTTCTACATCAGACTTCTTCCGCAAACGGCGAAACGCTTTGACTCGGTGAGTTTCGCGGCATTCCGACTTCGATGCCCCGGTTGCCGAAATTCAGTTGCCTTTGAATTTCGGGTGATCCCTCTTGAGCATGTATGCTTCTGCTACTTGTTCTACATCAGACTTCTTCCGCAAACGGCGAAACGCTTTGACTCGGTGAGTTTCGCGGCATTCCGACTTCGATGCCCCGGTTGCCGAAATTCAGTTGCCTTTGAATTTCGGGTGATCCCTCTTGAGCATGTATGCTTCTGCTACTTGTTCTACATCAGACTTCTTCCGCAAACGGCGAAACGCTTTGACTCGGTGAGTTTCGCGGCATTCCGACTTCGATGCCCCGGTTGCCGAAATTCAGTTGCCTTTGAATTTCGGGTGATCCCTCTTGAGCATGTATGCTTCTGCTACTTGTTCTACATCAGACTTCTTCCGCAAACGGCGAAACGCTTTGACTCGGTGAGTTTCGCGGCATTCCGACTTCGATGCCCCGGTTGCCGAAATTCAGTTGCCTTTGAATTTCGGGTGATCCCTCTTGAGCATGTATGCTTCTGCTACTTGTTCTACATCAGACTTCTTCCGCAAACGGCGAAACGCTTTGACTCGGTGAGTTTCGCGGCATTCCGACTTCGATGCCCCGGTTGCCGAAATTCAGTTGCCTTTGAATTTCGGGTGATCCCTCTTGAGCATGTATGCTTCTGCTACTTGTTCTACATCAGACTTCTTCCGCAAACGGCGAAACGCTTTGACTCGGTGAGTTTCGCGGCATTCCGACTTCGATGCCCCGGTTGCCGAAATTCAGTTGCCTTTGAATTTCGGGTGATCCCTCTTGAGCATGTATGCTTCTGCTACTTGTTCTACATCAGACTTCTTCCGCAAACGGCGAAACGCTTTGACTCGGTGAGTTTCGCGGCATTCCGACTTCGATGCCCCGGTTGCCGAAATTCAGTTGCCTTTGAATTTCGGGTGATCCCTCTTGAGCATGTATGCTTCTGCTACTTGTTCTACATCAGACTTCTTCCGCAAACGGCGAAACGCTTTGACTCGGTGAGTTTCGCGGCATTCCGACTTCGATGCCCCGGTTGCCGAAATTCAGTTGCCTTTGAATTTCGGGTGATCCCTCTTGAGCATGTATGCTTCTGCTACTTGTTCTACATCAGACTTCTTCCGCAAACGGCGAAACGCTTTGACTCGGTGAGTTTCGCGGCATTCCGACTTCGATGCCCCGGTTGCCGAAATTCAGTTGCCTTTGAATTTCGGGTGATCCCTCTTGAGCATGTATGCTTCTGCTACTTGTTCTACATCAGACTTCTTCCGCAAACGGCGAAACGCTTTGACTCGGTGAGTTTCGCGGCATTCCGACTTCGATGCCCCGGTTGCCGAAATTCAGTTGCCTTTGAATTTCGGGTGATCCCTCTTGAGCATGTATGCTTCTGCTACTTGTTCTACATCAGACTTCTTCCGCAAACGGCGAAACGCTTTGACTCGGTGAGTTTCGCGGCATTCCGACTTCGATGCCCCGGTTGCCGAAATTCAGTTGCCTTTGAATTTCGGGTGATCCCTCTTGAGCATGTATGCTTCTGCTACTTGTTCTACATCAACTTCTTCCGCAAACGGCGAAACGCTTTGACTCGGTGAGTTTCGCGGCATTCCGACTTCGATGCCCCGGTTGCCGAAATTCAGTTGCCTTTGAATTTCGGGTGATCCCTCTTGAGCATGTATGCTTCTGCTACTTGTTCTACATCAGACTTCTTCCGCAAACGGCGAAACGCTTTGACTCGGTGAGTTTCGCGGCATTCCGACTTCGATGCCCCGGTTGCCGAAATTCAGTTGCCTTTGAATTTCGGGTGATCCCTCTTGAGCATGTATGCTTCTGCTACTTGTTCTACATCAGACTTCTTCCGCAAACGGCGAAACGCTTTGACTCGGTGAGTTTCGCGGCATTCCGACTTCGATGCCCCGGTTGCCGAAATTCAGTTGCCTTTGAATTTCGGGTGATCCCTCTTGAGCATGTATGCTTCTGCTACTTGTTCTACATCAGACTTCTTCCGCAAACGGCGAAACGCTTTGACTCGGTGAGTTTCGCGGCATTCCGACTTCGATGCCCCGGTTGCCGAAATTCAGTTGCCTTTGAATTTCGGGTGATCCCTCTTGAGCATGTATGCTTCTGCTACTTGTTCTACATCAGACTTCTTCCGCAAACGGCGAAACGCTTTGACTCGGTGAGTTTCGCGGCATTCCGACTTCGATGCCCCGGTTGCCGAAATTCAGTTGCCTTTGAATTTCGGGTGATCCCTCTTGAGCATGTATGCTTCTGCTACTTGTTCTACATCAGACTTCTTCCGCAAACGGCGAAACGCTTTGACTCGGTGAGTTTCGCGGCATTCCGACTTCGATGCCCCGGTTGCCGAAATTCAGTTGCCTTTGAATTTCGGGTGATCCCTCTTGAGCATGTATGCTTCTGCTACTTGTTCTACATCAGACTTCTTCCGCAAACGGCGAAACGCTTTGACTCGGTGAGTTTCGCGGCATTCCGACTTCGATGCCCCGGTTGCCGAAATTCAGTTGCCTTTGAATTTCGGGTGATCCCTCTTGAGCATGTATGCTTCTGCTACTTGTTCTACATCAGACTTCTTCCGCAAACGGCGAAACGCTTTGACTCGGTGAGTTTCGCGGCATTCCGACTTCGATGCCCCGGTTGCCGAAATTCAGTTGCCTTTGAATTTCGGGTGATCCCTCTTGAGCATGTATGCTTCTGCTACTTGTTCTACATCAGACTTCTTCCGCAAACGGCGAAACGCTTTGACTCGGTGAGTTTCGCGGCATTCCGACTTCGATGCCCCGGTTGCCGAAATTCAGTTGCCTTTGAATTTCGGGTGATCCCTCTTGAGCATGTATGCTTCTGCTACTTGTTCTACATCAGACTTCTTCCGCAAACGGCGAAACGCTTTGACTCGGTGAGTTTCGCGGCATTCCGACTTCGATGCCCCGGTTGCCGAAATTCAGTTGCCTTTGAATTTCGGGTGATCCCTCTTGAGCATGTATGCTTCTGCTACTTGTTCTACATCAGACTTCTTCCGCAAACGGCGAAACGCTTTGACTCGGTGAGTTTCGCGGCATTCCGACTTCGATGCCCCGGTTGCCGAAATTCAGTTGCCTTTGAATTTCGGGTGATCCCTCTTGAGCATGTATGCTTCTGCTACTTGTTCTACATCAGACTTCTTCCGCAAACGGCGAAACGCTTTGACTCGGTGAGTTTCGCGGCATTCCGACTTCGATGCCCCGGTTGCCGAAATTCAGTTGCCTTTGAATTTCGGGTGATCCCTCTTGAGCATGTATGCTTCTGCTACTTGTTCTACATCAGACTTCTTCCGCAAACGGCGAAACGCTTTGACTCGGTGAGTTTCGCGGCATTCCGACTTCGATGCCCCGGTTGCCGAAATTCAGTTGCCTTTGAATTTCGGGTGATCCCTCTTGAGCATGTATGCTTCTGCTACTTGTTCTACATCAGACTTCTTCCGCAAACGGCGAAACGCTTTGACTCGGTGAGTTTCGCGGCATTCCGACTTCGATGCCCCGGTTGCCGAAATTCAGTTGCCTTTGAATTTCGGGTGATCCCTCTTGAGCATGTATGCTTCTGCTACTTGTTCTACATCAGACTTCTTCCGCAAACGGCGAAACGCTTTGACTCGGTGAGTTTCGCGGCATTCCGACTTCGATGCCCCGGTTGCCGAAATTCAGTTGCCTTTGAATTTCGGGTGATCCCTCTTGAGCATGTATGCTTCTGCTACTTGTTCTACATCAGACTTCTTCCGCAAACGGCGAAACGCTTTGACTCGGTGAGTTTCGCGGCATTCCGACTTCGATGCCCCGGTTGCCGAAATTCAGTTGCCTTTGAATTTCGGGTGATCCCTCTTGAGCATGTATGCTTCTGCTACTTGTTCTACATCAGACTTCTTCCGCAAACGGCGAAACGCTTTGACTCGGTGAGTTTCGCGGCATTCCGACTTCGATGCCCCGGTTGCCGAAATTCAGTTGCCTTTGAATTTCGGGTGATCCCTCTTGAGCATGTATGCTTCTGCTACTTGTTCTACATCAGACTTCTTCCGCAAACGGCGAAACGCTTTGACTCGGTGAGTTTCGCGGCATTCCGACTTCGATGCCCCGGTTGCCGAAATTCAGTTGCCTTTGAATTTCGGGTGATCCCTCTTGAGCATGTATGCTTCTGCTACTTGTTCTACATCAGACTTCTTCCGCAAACGGCGAAACGCTTTGACTCGGTGAGTTTCGCGGCATTCCGACTTCGATGCCCCGGTTGCCGAAATTCAGTTGCCTTTGAATTTCGGGTGATCCCTCTTGAGCATGTATGCTTCTGCTACTTGTTCTACATCAGACTTCTTCCGCAAACGGCGAAACGCTTTGACTCGGTGAGTTTCGCGGCATTCCGACTTCGATGCCCCGGTTGCCGAAATTCAGTTGCCTTTGAATTTCGGGTGATCCCTCTTGAGCATGTATGCTTCTGCTACTTGTTCTACATCAGACTTCTTCCGCAAACGGCGAAACGCTTTGACTCGGTGAGTTTCGCGGCATTCCGACTTCGATGCCCCGGTTGCCGAAATTCAGTTGCCTTTGAATTTCGGGTGATCCCTCTTGAGCATGTATGCTTCTGCTACTTGTTCTACATCAGACTTCTTCCGCAAACGGCGAAACGCTTTGACTCGGTGAGTTTCGCGGCATTCCGACTTCGATGCCCCGGTTGCCGAAATTCAGTTGCCTTTGAATTTCGGGTGATCCCTCTTGAGCATGTATGCTTCTGCTACTTGTTCTACATCAGACTTCTTCCGCAAACGGCGAAACGCTTTGACTCGGTGAGTTTCGCGGCATTCCGACTTCGATGCCCCGGTTGCCGAAATTCAGTTGCCTTTGAATTTCGGGTGATCCCTCTTGAGCATGTATGCTTCTGCTACTTGTTCTACATCAGACTTCTTCCGCAAACGGCGAAACGCTTTGACTCGGTGAGTTTCGCGGCATTCCGACTTCGATGCCCCGGTTGCCGAAATTCAGTTGCCTTTGAATTTCGGGTGATCCCTCTTGAGCATGTATGCTTCTGCTACTTGTTCTACATCAGACTTCTTCCGCAAACGGCGAAACGCTTTGACTCGGTGAGTTTCGCGGCATTCCGACTTCGATGCCCCGGTTGCCGAAATTCAGTTGCCTTTGAATTTCGGGTGATCCCTCTTGAGCATGTATGCTTCTGCTACTTGTTCTACATCAGACTTCTTCCGCAAACGGCGAAACGCTTTGACTCGGTGAGTTTCGCGGCATTCCGACTTCGATGCCCCGGTTGCCGAAATTCAGTTGCCTTTGAATTTCGGGTGATCCCTCTTGAGCATGTATGCTTCTGCTACTTGTTCTACATCAGACTTCTTCCGCAAACGGCGAAACGCTTTGACTCGGTGAGTTTCGCGGCATTCCGACTTCGATGCCCCGTTTGCCGAAATTCAGTTGCCTTTGAATTTCGGGTGATCCCTCTTGAGCATGTATGCTTCTGCTACTTGTTCTACATCAGACTTCTTCCGCAAACGGCGAAACGCTTTGACTCGGTGAGTTTCGCGGCATTCCGACTTCGATGCCCCGGTTGCCGAAATTCAGTTGCCTTTGAATTTCGGGTGATCCCTCTTGAGCATGTATGCTTCTGCTACTTGTTCTACATCAGACTTCTTCCGCAAACGGCGAAACGCTTTGACTCGGTGAGTTTCGCGGCATTCCGACTTCGATGCCCCGGTTGCCGAAATTCAGTTGCCTTTGAATTTCGGGTGATCCCTCTTGAGCATGTATGCTTCTGCTACTTGTTCTACATCAGACTTCTTCCGCAAACGGCGAAACGCTTTGACTCGGTGAGTTTCGCGGCATTCCGACTTCGATGCCCCGGTTGCCGAAATTCAGTTGCCTTTGAATTTCGGGTGATCCCTCTTGAGCATGTATGCTTCTGCTACTTGTTCTACATCAGACTTCTTCCGCAAACGGCGAAACGCTTTGACTCGGTGAGTTTCGCGGCATTCCGACTTCGATGCCCCGGTTGCCGAAATTCAGTTGCCTTTGAATTTCGGGTGATCCCTCTTGAGCATGTATGCTTCTGCTACTTGTTCTACATCAGACTTCTTCCGCAAACGGCGAAACGCTTTGACTCGGTGAGTTTCGCGGCATTCCGACTTCGATGCCCCGGTTGCCGAAATTCAGTTGCCTTTGAATTTCGGGTGATCCCTCTTGAGCATGTATGCTTCTGCTACTTGTTCTACATCAGACTTCTTCCGCAAACGGCGAAACGCTTTGACTCGGTGAGTTTCGCGGCATTCCGACTTCGATGCCCCGGTTGCCGAAATTCAGTTGCCTTTGAATTTCGGGTGATCCCTCTTGAGCATGTATGCTTCTGCTACTTGTTCTACATCAGACTTCTTCCGCAAACGGCGAAACGCTTTGACTCGGTGAGTTTCGCGGCATTCCGACTTCGATGCCCCGGTTGCCGAAATTCAGTTGCCTTTGAATTTCGGGTGATCCCTCTTGAGCATGTATGCTTCTGCTACTTGTTCTACATCAGACTTCTTCCGCAAACGGCGAAACGCTTTGACTCGGTGAGTTTCGCGGCATTCCGACTTCGATGCCCCGGTTGCCGAAATTCAGTTGCCTTTGAATTTCGGGTGATCCCTCTTGAGCATGTATGCTTCTGCTACTTGTTCTACATCAGACTTCTTCCGCAAACGGCGAAACGCTTTGACTCGGTGAGTTTCGCGGCATTCCGACTTCGATGCCCCGGTTGCCGAAATTCAGTTGCCTTTGAATTTCGGGTGATCCCTCTTGAGCATGTATGCTTCTGCTACTTGTTCTACATCAGACTTCTTCCGCAAACGGCGAAACGCTTTGACTCGGTGAGTTTCGCGGCATTCCGACTTCGATGCCCCGGTTGCCGAAATTCAGTTGCCTTTGAATTTCGGGTGATCCCTCTTGAGCATGTATGCTTCTGCTACTTGTTCTACATCAGACTTCTTCCGCAAACGGCGAAACGCTTTGACTCGGTGAGTTTCGCGGCATTCCGACTTCGATGCCCCGGTTGCCGAAATTCAGTTGCCTTTGAATTTCGGGTGATCCCTCTTGAGCATGTATGCTTCTGCTACTTGTTCTACATCAGACTTCTTCCGCAAACGGCGAAACGCTTTGACTCGGTGAGTTTCGCGGCATTCCGACTTCGATGCCCCGGTTGCCGAAATTCAGTTGCCTTTGAATTTCGGGTGATCCCTCTTGAGCATGTATGCTTCTGCTACTTGTTCTACATCAGACTTCTTCCGCAAACGGCGAAACGCTTTGACTCGGTGAGTTTCGCGGCATTCCGACTTCGATGCCCCGGTTGCCGAAATTCAGTTGCCTTTGAATTTCGGGTGATCCCTCTTGAGCATGTATGCTTCTGCTACTTGTTCTACATCAGACTTCTTCCGCAAACGGCGAAACGCTTTGACTCGGTGAGTTTCGCGGCATTCCGACTTCGATGCCCCGGTTGCCGAAATTCAGTTGCCTTTGAATTTCGGGTGATCCCTCTTGAGCATGTATGCTTCTGCTACTTGTTCTACATCAGACTTCTTCCGCAAACGGCGAAACGCTTTGACTCGGTGAGTTTCGCGGCATTCCGACTTCGATGCCCCGGTTGCCGAAATTCAGTTGCCTTTGAATTTCGGGTGATCCCTCTTGAGCATGTATGCTTCTGCTACTTGTTCTACATCAGACTTCTTCCGCAAACGGCGAAACGCTTTGACTCGGTGAGTTTCGCGGCATTCCGACTTCGATGCCCCGGTTGCCGAAATTCAGTTGCCTTTGAATTTCGGGTGATCCCTCTTGAGCATGTATGCTTCTGCTACTTGTTCTACATCAGACTTCTTCCGCAAACGGCGAAACGCTTTGACTCGGTGAGTTTCGCGGCATTCCGACTTCGATGCCCCGGTTGCCGAAATTCAGTTGCCTTTGAATTTCGGGTGATCCCTCTTGAGCATGTATGCTTCTGCTACTTGTTCTACATCAGACTTCTTCCGCAAACGGCGAAACGCTTTGACTCGGTGAGTTTCGCGGCATTCCGACTTCGATGCCCCGGTTGCCGAAATTCAGTTGCCTTTGAATTTCGGGTGATCCCTCTTGAGCATGTATGCTTCTGCTACTTGTTCTACATCAGACTTCTTCCGCAAACGGCGAAACGCTTTGACTCGGTGAGTTTCGCGGCATTCCGACTTCGATGCCCCGGTTGCCGAAATTCAGTTGCCTTTGAATTTCGGGTGATCCCTCTTGAGCATGTATGCTTCTGCTACTTGTTCTACATCAGACTTCTTCCGCAAACGGCGAAACGCTTTGACTCGGTGAGTTTCGCGGCATTCCGACTTCGATGCCCCGGTTGCCGAAATTCAGTTGCCTTTGAATTTCGGGTGATCCCTCTTGAGCATGTATGCTTCTGCTACTTGTTCTACATCAGACTTCTTCCGCAAACGGCGAAACGCTTTGACTCGGTGAGTTTCGCGGCATTCCGACTTCGATGCCCCGGTTGCCGAAATTCAGTTGCCTTTGAATTTCGGGTGATCCCTCTTGAGCATGTATGCTTCTGCTACTTGTTCTACATCAGACTTCTTCCGCAAACGGCGAAACGCTTTGACTCGGTGAGTTTCGCGGCATTCCGACTTCGATGCCCCGGTTGCCGAAATTCAGTTGCCTTTGAATTTCGGGTGATCCCTCTTGAGCATGTATGCTTCTGCTACTTGTTCTACATCAGACTTCTTCCGCAAACGGCGAAACGCTTTGACTCGGTGAGTTTCGCGGCATTCCGACTTCGATGCCCCGGTTGCCGAAATTCAGTTGCCTTTGAATTTCGGGTGATCCCTCTTGAGCATGTATGCTTCTGCTACTTGTTCTACATCAGACTTCTTCCGCAAACGGCGAAACGCTTTGACTCGGTGAGTTTCGCGGCATTCCGACTTCGATGCCCCGGTTGCCGAAATTCAGTTGCCTTTGAATTTCGGGTGATCCCTCTTGAGCATGTATGCTTCTGCTACTTGTTCTACATCAGACTTCTTCCGCAAACGGCGAAACGCTTTGACTCGGTGAGTTTCGCGGCATTCCGACTTCGATGCCCCGGTTGCCGAAATTCAGTTGCCTTTGAATTTCGGGTGATCCCTCTTGAGCATGTATGCTTCTGCTACTTGTTCTACATCAGACTTCTTCCGCAAACGGCGAAACGCTTTGACTCGGTGAGTTTCGCGGCATTCCGACTTCGATGCCCCGGTTGCCGAAATTCAGTTGCCTTTGAATTTCGGGTGATCCCTCTTGAGCATGTATGCTTCTGCTACTTGTTCTACATCAGACTTCTTCCGCAAACGGCGAAACGCTTTGACTCGGTGAGTTTCGCGGCATTCCGACTTCGATGCCCCGGTTGCCGAAATTCAGTTGCCTTTGAATTTCGGGTGATCCCTCTTGAGCATGTATGCTTCTGCTACTTGTTCTACATCAGACTTCTTCCGCAAACGGCGAAACGCTTTGACTCGGTGAGTTTCGCGGCATTCCGACTTCGATGCCCCGGTTGCCGAAATTCAGTTGCCTTTGAATTTCGGGTGATCCCTCTTGAGCATGTATGCTTCTGCTACTTGTTCTACATCAGACTTCTTCCGCAAACGGCGAAACGCTTTGACTCGGTGAGTTTCGCGGCATTCCGACTTCGATGCCCCGGTTGCCGAAATTCAGTTGCCTTTGAATTTCGGGTGATCCCTCTTGAGCATGTATGCTTCTGCTACTTGTTCTACATCAGACTTCTTCCGCAAACGGCGAAACGCTTTGACTCGGTGAGTTTCGCGGCATTCCGACTTCGATGCCCCGGTTGCCGAAATTCAGTTGCCTTTGAATTTCGGGTGATCCCTCTTGAGCATGTATGCTTCTGCTACTTGTTCTACATCAGACTTCTTCCGCAAACGGCGAAACGCTTTGACTCGGTGAGTTTCGCGGCATTCCGACTTCGATGCCCCGGTTGCCGAAATTCAGTTGCCTTTGAATTTCGGGTGATCCCTCTTGAGCATGTATGCTTCTGCTACTTGTTCTACATCAGACTTCTTCCGCAAACGGCGAAACGCTTTGACTCGGTGAGTTTCGCGGCATTCCGACTTCGATGCCCCGGTTGCCGAAATTCAGTTGCCTTTGAATTTCGGGTGATCCCTCTTGAGCATGTATGCTTCTGCTACTTGTTCTACATCAGACTTCTTCCGCAAACGGCGAAACGCTTTGACTCGGTGAGTTTCGCGGCATTCCGACTTCGATGCCCCGGTTGCCGAAATTCAGTTGCCTTTGAATTTCGGGTGATCCCTCTTGAGCATGTATGCTTCTGCTACTTGTTCTACATCAGACTTCTTCCGCAAACGGCGAAACGCTTTGACTCGGTGAGTTTCGCGGCATTCCGACTTCGATGCCCCGGTTGCCGAAATTCAGTTGCCTTTGAATTTCGGGTGATCCCTCTTGAGCATGTATGCTTCTGCTACTTGTTCTACATCAGACTTCTTCCGCAAACGGCGAAACGCTTTGACTCGGTGAGTTTCGCGGCATTCCGACTTCGATGCCCCGGTTGCCGAAATTCAGTTGCCTTTGAATTTCGGGTGATCCCTCTTGAGCATGTATGCTTCTGCTACTTGTTCTACATCAGACTTCTTCCGCAAACGGCGAAACGCTTTGACTCGGTGAGTTTCGCGGCATTCCGACTTCGATGCCCCGGTTGCCGAAATTCAGTTGCCTTTGAATTTCGGGTGATCCCTCTTGAGCATGTATGCTTCTGCTACTTGTTCTACATCAGACTTCTTCCGCAAACGGCGAAACGCTTTGACTCGGTGAGTTTCGCGGCATTCCGACTTCGATGCCCCGGTTGCCGAAATTCAGTTGCCTTTGAATTTCGGGTGATCCCTCTTGAGCATGTATGCTTCTGCTACTTGTTCTACATCAGACTTCTTCCGCAAACGGCGAAACGCTTTGACTCGGTGAGTTTCGCGGCATTCCGACTTCGATGCCCCGGTTGCCGAAATTCAGTTGCCTTTGAATTTCGGGTGATCCCTCTTGAGCATGTATGCTTCTGCTACTTGTTCTACATCAGACTTCTTCCGCAAACGGCGAAACGCTTTGACTCGGTGAGTTTCGCGGCATTCCGACTTCGATGCCCCGGTTGCCGAAATTCAGTTGCCTTTGAATTTCGGGTGATCCCTCTTGAGCATGTATGCTTCTGCTACTTGTTCTACATCAGACTTCTTCCGCAAACGGCGAAACGCTTTGACTCGGTGAGTTTCGCGGCATTCCGACTTCGATGCCCCGGTTGCCGAAATTCAGTTGCCTTTGAATTTCGGGTGATCCCTCTTGAGCATGTATGCTTCTGCTACTTGTTCTACATCAGACTTCTTCCGCAAACGGCGAAACGCTTTGACTCGGTGAGTTTCGCGGCATTCCGACTTCGATGCCCCGGTTGCCGAAATTCAGTTGCCTTTGAATTTCGGGTGATCCCTCTTGAGCATGTATGCTTCTGCTACTTGTTCTACATCAGACTTCTTCCGCAAACGGCGAAACGCTTTGACTCGGTGAGTTTCGCGGCATTCCGACTTCGATGCCCCGGTTGCCGAAATTCAGTTGCCTTTGAATTTCGGGTGATCCCTCTTGAGCATGTATGCTTCTGCTACTTGTTCTACATCAGACTTCTTCCGCAAACGGCGAAACGCTTTGACTCGGTGAGTTTCGCGGCATTCCGACTTCGATGCCCCGGTTGCCGAAATTCAGTTGCCTTTGAATTTCGGGTGATCCCTCTTGAGCATGTATGCTTCTGCTACTTGTTCTACATCAGACTTCTTCCGCAAACGGCGAAACGCTTTGACTCGGTGAGTTTCGCGGCATTCCGACTTCGATGCCCCGTTTGCCGAAATTCAGTTGCCTTTGAATTTCGGGTGATCCCTCTTGAGCATGTATGCTTCTGCTACTTGTTCTACATCAGACTTCTTCCGCAAACGCGAAACGCTTTGACTCGGTGAGTTTCGCGGCATTCCGACTTCGATGCCCCGGTTGCCGAAATTCAGTTGCCTTTGAATTTCGGGTGATCCCTCTTGAGCATGTATGCTTCTGCTACTTGTTCTACATCAGACTTCTTCCGCAAACGGCGAAACGCTTTGACTCGGTGAGTTTCGCGGCATTCCGACTTCGATGCCCCGGTTGCCGAAATTCAGTTGCCTTTGAATTTCGGGTGATCCCTCTTGAGCATGTATGCTTCTGCTACTTGTTCTACATCAGACTTCTTCCGCAAACGGCGAAACGCTTTGACTCGGTGAGTTTCGCGCATTCCGACTTCGATGCCCCGGTTGCCGAAATTCAGTTGCCTTTGAATTTCGGGTGATCCCTCTTGAGCATGTATGCTTCTGCTACTTGTTCTACATCAGACTTCTTCCGCAAACGGCGAAACGCTTTGACTCGGTGAGTTTCGCGGCATTCCGACTTCGATGCCCCGGTTGCCGAAATTCAGTTGCCTTTGAATTTCGGGTGATCCCTCTTGAGCATGTATGCTTCTGCTACTTGTTCTACATCAGACTTCTTCCGCAAACGGCGAAACGCTTTGACTCGGTGAGTTTCGCGGCATTCCGACTTCGATGCCCCGGTTGCCGAAATTCAGTTGCCTTTGAATTTCGGGTGATCCCTCTTGAGCATGTATGCTTCTGCTACTTGTTCTACATCAGACTTCTTCCGCAAACGGCGAAACGCTTTGACTCGGTGAGTTTCGCGGCATTCCGACTTCGATGCCCCGGTTGCCGAAATTCAGTTGCCTTTGAATTTCGGGTGATCCCTCTTGAGCATGTATGCTTCTGCTACTTGTTCTACATCAGACTTCTTCCGCAAACGGCGAAACGCTTTGACTCGGTGAGTTTCGCGGCATTCCGACTTCGATGCCCCGGTTGCCGAAATTCAGTTGCCTTTGAATTTCGGGTGATCCCTCTTGAGCATGTATGCTTCTGCTACTTGTTCTACATCAGACTTCTTCCGCAAACGGCGAAACGCTTTGACTCGGTGAGTTTCGCGGCATTCCGACTTCGATGCCCCGGTTGCCGAAATTCAGTTGCCTTTGAATTTCGGGTGATCCCTCTTGAGCATGTATGCTTCTGCTACTTGTTCTACATCAGACTTCTTCCGCAAACGGCGAAACGCTTTGACTCGGTGAGTTTCGCGGCATTCCGACTTCGATGCCCCGGTTGCCGAAATTCAGTTGCCTTTGAATTTCGGGTGATCCCTCTTGAGCATGTATGCTTCTGCTACTTGTTCTACATCAGACTTCTTCCGCAAACGGCGAAACGCTTTGACTCGGTGAGTTTCGCGGCATTCCGACTTCGATGCCCCGGTTGCCGAAATTCAGTTGCCTTTGAATTTCGGGTGATCTCCCTTGAGGATGTATGCTTCTGCTACTTGTTCTACATCAGACTTCTTCCGCAAACGGCGAAACGCTTTGACTCGGTGAGTTTCGCGGCTTTCAGACTTCGATTCCCCGGTTGCCGAAATCAAGTTGCCTTTGAATTTCGGGTGATCCCTCCTGACCATGTAAGCTTCGGCTACTTGTTCTACATCAGACTTCTTTCGCAAAAGGTGAAACGCTTTGACTCGGTGAGTTTCGCGGCATTCCGACTTCGATTCCCCGGTTTCCGAAATCCAGTTGCCTTTGAATTTCGGGTGATCCCTCTTGAGCATGCATGCTTCTGCTACTTGTTCTACATCACAATTCTTCCGCAAACGGCGAAACGCTTTGACTCGGTGAGTTTCGCGGCATTCCGACTTCGATGCCCAGGTTGCCGAAATCCAGTTGCCTTTGAATTTCGGGTGATCCCTCTTGAGCATGTATGCTTTTGCTACTTGTTCTACATCACACTTCTTCCGTGAAGGGCGAAACGCTTTGACTCGGTGAGTTTGGCGGCATTCCGACTTCGATGCCCCGGTTGCCGAAATCCAGTTGCCTTTGAATTTCGGGTGATCCCTCTTGAGCATGTATGCTTCTGCTACTTGTTCTACATCAGACTACTTCCGCAAATGGCGAAACGCTTTGACTCGGTGAGTTTCGCTGCATTCCGTATTCAATACCCCGGTTGCCGAAATCCAGTTGCCTTTGAATTTCGGGTGATCTTCCTTGAGGATGTATGGTTCTGCTACTTGTTCTACATAAGACTTCTTCCGCAAACGGTGAAACGCTTTGACTCGGTGAGTTTCGCGGCCTTCAGACTTCGATTCCCTGGTTGCCGAAATCAAGTTGCCTTTGAATTTCGGGTGATCCCTCTTGAGCATGTATGCTTCTGCTACTTGTTCTACATCAGACTTCTTCCGCAAAGGGCGAAACGCTTTGACTCGGTGAGTTTGGCGGCATTCCGACTTCGATGCCCCGGTTGCCGAAATCCAGTTGCCTTTGAATTTCGGGTGATCCCTCTTGAGCATGTATGCTTCTGCTACTTGTTCTACATCAGACTTCTTCCATAAACGGCGAAATTCTTTTACTTGGTGAGTTTCGATGCATTCCGTCTTCGATGCCCCGTTGCCGAAATTCAGTTGCCTTTGAATTTCGGGTGATCCCTCTTGAGCATGTATGCTTCTGCTACTTGTTCTACATCAGACTTCTTCCGCAAACGGCGAAACGCTTTGACTCGGTGAGTTTCGCGCATTCCGACTTCGATGCCCCGTTTGCCGAAATCCAGTTGCCTTTGAATTTCGGGTGATCCCTCTTGAGCATGTATGCTTCTGCTACTTGTTCTACATCAGACTTCTTCCGCAAACGGCGAAACGCTTTGACTCGGTGAGTTTCGCGGCATTTTGACTTCGATGCCCCGGTTGCCGAAAGCCAGTTGCCTTTGAATTTCGGGTGATCCCTCTTGAGCATGTATGCTTCTGCTACTTGTTCTACATCAGACTTCTTCCGCAAACGGCGAAACGATTTGACTCCGTGAGTTTCGCGACATTCCGACTTCGATGCCTCGGTTGCCGAAAGCCAGTTGCCTTTGAATTTCGGGTGATCCCTCTTGAGCATGTATGCTTCTGCTACTTGTTCTACATCAGACTTCTTCCGCAAACGGCGAAACGATTTGACTCCGTGAGTTTCGCAGCATTCCGACTTCGATGCTCCAGTTTCTGAAATCCAGTTGCCTTTGAATTTCGGGTGATCCCTCTTGAGCATGTAAGCTTCTGCTACTTGTTCTATTCAGACTTCTTCCGCAAACGGCGAAACGATTTGACTAGGTGAGTTTCGCGACATTCCGACTTCGATGCCTCGGTTGCCGAAAGCCAGTTGCCTTTGAATTTCGGGTGATCCCTCTTGAGCATGTATGCTTCTGCTACTTGTTCTACATCAGACTTCTTCCGCAAACGGCGAAACGCTTTGACTCGGTGAGTTTCGCGCATTCCGACTTCGATGCCCCGTTTGCCGAAATCCAGTTGCCTTTGAATTTCGGTGTGATCCCTCTTGAGCATGTATGCTTCTGCTACTTGTTCTACATCAGACTTCTTCCGCAAACGGCGAAACGCTTTGACTCGGTGAGTTTCGCGGCATTCCGACTTCGATGCCCCGGTTGCCGAAATCCAGTTGCCTTCGAATTTCGGGTGATCCCTCTTGAGCATGTATGCTTCTGCTACTTGTTCTACATCAGACTTCTTCCGCAAACGGCGAAACGCTTTGACTCGGTGATTTTCGGGCATTCCGACTTCGATGCCCCGGTTGCCGAAATCCAGTTGCCTTCGAATTTCGAGTGATCCCTCTTGAGCATGTATGCTTCTGCTACTTGTTCTACATCAGACTTCTTCCGCAAACGGCGAAACGCTTTGACTCTGAGAGTTTCGCGCCATTCCGACATCGATGCCCCGGTTGCCGAAACCCAGTTGCCTTTGAATTTCGGGTGATCCCTCTTGAGCATGTATGCTTCTGCTACTTGTTCTACATCAGACTTCTGCCGCAAACAGCGAAACGCTTTGACTCGGTGATTTTCGCGGCTTTCCGACTTCGATGCCCCGGTTGCCGAAATCCAGTTGCCTTCGAATTTCGATGGATCCCTCTTGAGCATGTATGCTTCTGCTACTTGTTCTACATCAGACTTCTTCCGCAAACGGCGAAACGCTTTGACTCGGTGAGTTTCGCGGCATTCCGACTTCGATGCCCCGGTTGCCGAAATCCAGTTGCCTTTGAATTTCGGGTGATCCCTCTTGAGCATGTATGCTTCTGCTACTTGTTCTACATCAGACTTCTTCCGCAAACGGCGAAAGCTTTGACTCGGTGTGTTTCGCGGCATTCCAAATTCGATGCCCCGGTTGCCGAAATCCAGTTGCCTTTGAATTTCGGGTGATCCCTCTTGAGCATGTATGCTTCTGCTACTTGTTCTGCATCAGACTTCTTCCGCAAACGGCGAAACGCTTTGACTCGGTGAGTTTCGCGGCATTCCGACTTCGATGCCCCAGTTGCCGAAATCCAGTTGCCTTTGAATTTCGGGTGATTCCTCTTGAGCTTGTATGCTTCTGCTAATTGTTCTACATCACTCTTCTTCCGCAAACGCCGAAACGATTTGACTCGGTGAGTTTCGCGGCATTCCGACTTAGATGCCCCGGTTGCCGAAATCTAATTGCCTTTTAATTTCGGGGATTCCCTTTTGAGCATGTATGCTTCTGCTACTTGTTCTACATCAGACTTGTTCCGCGAATGGCGAAACGTTTTGACTCCGTGAGTTTCATGGCGTTCCGACTTCGATGCCCCAGTTGCCGAAATACAGTTGCCTTTGAATTTCGGGGGATCCCTCTTGAGCATGCATGCTTCTGCTACTTGTTCTACATCAGACTTCTTTCGCAAACGGCGAAAGGCTTTGGCTCGGTGAGTTTCGCGGCATTCCGACATCCATGCCCCGGTTGCCGAAATCCAGTTGCCTTTGAATTTCGGGTGATCCCTCTTGAGCATGTATGCTTCTGCTACTTGTTCTACATCAGACTTCTTCCGCAAACGGCGAAACGCTTTGACTCGGTGAGTTTCGCGGCATTCCGACTTCGATGCCCCAGTTTCCGAAATCCAGTTGCCTTTGAATTTCGGGTGATCCCTCTTGAGCATGTATGCTTCTGCTACTTGTTCTACATCAGACTTCTTCCGCAAACGGCGAAACGCTTTGACTCGGTGAGTTTCGCGGCATTCCGACTTCGATGCCCCGGTTGCCGAAATCCAGTTGCCTTTGAATTTCGGGTGATCCCTCTTGAGCATGTATGCTTCTGCTACTTGTTCTACATCAGACTTCTTCCGCAAACGGTGAAACGCTTTGACTCGGTGAGTTTCGCGGCATTCCGACTTCGATGCCCCGGTTGCCGAAATCCAGTTGCCTTTGAATTTCGGGTGATCCCTCTTGAGCATGTATGCTTCTGCTACTTGTTCTACATCAGACTTCTTCCGCAAACGGCGAAACGCTTTGACTCGGTGAGTTTCGCGGCATTCCGACTTCGATGCCCCGGTTGCCGAAATCCAGTTGCCTTTGAATTTCGGGTGATCCCTCTTGAGCATGTATGGTTCTGCTACTTGTTCTACATCAGACTTCTTCCGCAAACGGCGAAACGCTTTGACTCGGTGAGTTTCGCTGCATTCCGACTTCGATGCCCCGGTTGCCGAAATCCAGTTGCCTTTGAATTTCGGTTGATCCCTCTTGAGCATGTATGCTTCTGCTACATGTTCTACATGAAACTTCTTCCAGAAACAGCGAAACGCTTTGACTCGGTGAGTTTGGCGGCATTCCGATTTCGATTCCCCGGTTTCCGAAATCCAATTGCCTTTGAATTTCGGGTGATCCCTCTTGAGCATGTATGCTTCTGCTACTTGTTCTACATCAGACTTCTTCCGCAAACGGCGAAACGCTTTGACTCGGTGAGTTTCGCGCATTCCGACTTCGATGCCCTGCCCCGGTTGCCGAAATCCAGTTGCCTTTGAATTTCGGTGATCCCTCTTGAGCATGTATGCTTCTGCTACTTGTTCTACATCAACTTCTTCCGCAAACGGCGAAACGCTTTGACTCGGTGAGTTTCGC